>CM073769.1:90393719-90534545 GCA_037158775.1 Hetaerina titia | reverse complement strand
GGTCGAATGGTTGATGGTCACATTCGTCGTCGTCAACCTAATCATTTCTTTCATTTTGATGGTATGGCATCTTTAATTATTTCTTTAATTGACACTAATTATCTTTAATTAAAATCCAATTAGGGCCTCAGTAGTAAGCACTTTAAGTATGTAATAATTTTAAGATATGAAATCCACATCCCTAATAAAATTGAATGAAATTTGTGTAAAATTTTTTCAAGAACGAATGAAAATATTTTGTCTCAAATCAAATACTGATAAATAGTTTAATATTAGATTCAGTTTAATCTGTTAATTTCAAATTATGTTTTTTGTTGGGTCAAAGAGATAGATGATGAGAAATAACAAATAATTTTCTGAAGTGTACATGTGAGATTTTGATTCAACTAATTTCTATAAAACACCCCATAACAATTTAAGAGCATATATATATATATATATATATATATATATATATATATATATATATATATATATATATATATATACTGTTATCCATCATTTTCAATTTTCTTCCGGTACATTTTCCTCAGCTACTATTTGTAATTGAGACTATCTTTATGGAAGTTGTTAGGAGCCTGTTTAAGTGTACAGAGCACTGTGGGTCAGGTCATTCCTAATGAGTCACAATCTGTACCCATCATGCATCATTCAAAACAATGTTGCCATTAATTTTCTAAAGGAAATCATATTCTTGGCATCCTATGGGTTGTGTCTGGAGAATATGTTTGATTCATGGATACACAGAACTCCTTGAGATATTCCATATTTAAGTATATGTTATACCCAATGTTGCCAGCCATGCAACCATTGAATGTATAGCGTACAACCGATTCCAGTTATGTTTGATGTAGATTTTTTAAAGCATTATGTCATTTTGATGTCAAGCATATTGATGTTTAGTTGGATGGCAGCACTGGATTTTAGTGGCAATTGATCTTAAGAAGTAATTACACCAGCCAGTATTTTAGGTATCAGGATTGCCTCTTAATCTTGTGGAATATTAATAATTATAGGATCAAAACATAATATTCACTTTTGTTCTGAGGATTTTAATTCACTTTGCTGCATATCTTCTTGAAATCCTGGATAAGGGTCGAGATATGTCTCCTGGTTACCAAGCTTCTCTGTGGAAGTAACTCACCCTCAGCTGGTGCAGTTTGATGATCACCCTCGCCAGGCATCAACATCACAATTGGACTCCATGGCTAGGGAGGTGAGTTGTCAAGGATATATCAATTTCACGGGATATCATATCACCAGTGCTGGAAATATTTCTGAAAGTGTTGTGCATATATTATTTTCAAATTGGAACCATGTAATTTTGGAGCTCTAAGTCGAAATCAATATGTGAAATATGCCAGCATTTAACTCTTAATTAAAACCAACCTCCATTCAAACAAGCACAAAATTACATTGCTTGGTAATCATCAGTAGACATATTAATAGTGTCTATTGTATTGTAATATTTTTTGTTATTCTATTGCTTCAGATTCAACAACTCTTCCCTCGTATGCCATTACACACATTGGTGGAAGACTTGCGTGACACCCACTCCATAGAGCTGACAGTGGAAAATGTGCTGGAAGGTCGGCTGCTTCCTCCACCTGCCACCATTTACCATGTGGCACCACCTCCAAATGCATCTAATATTATGCCTCCCTCACCACTACTTAACAACCAAATGAGTCCCGCTCTCTCAACTCCCAGCCACCAGGAAATGCGAGGGCCCTATGGGCCTGACGAAAGGTATGTACTTTTAGGTTTTGGTGTACAATGAGGAGAAGTTTTTTAAGTCGGGAAGAAATGCAAATTTTCACACTTTACAGAACTACTAGCAAATGGCCTTTCCTTGATGGTAATGGTCCACTTAAAAATGTACTTCTCTCTGATGACTTACAATGCAAGAAAAATGTCTCGTCCCCTCCATGAATTGCTGAATAACTTAAATACACATGTGAGCACAAAGATTTCTGCCTCAAAGGAGTCACTCTGTGAACGGATTGAAGCAGAATATTTTTTCTACATTTTTGCGATGAACTGAGTTGATTTAAGCAATGCGTAATAGGACAGCAACTTGATAGGTTGTGTGTGAACATCTATCAATATTTTATTTTCACTACTTTTTCATCCTCTACAAGATCAACCTGACCAAGCAAAAAAGATTCAGGTTACACAAAAGAAATGTTATTCGAAAAGGCAGGATAGGGAGAGATTTTATCTTTACAGTGTAATATTGCAAAGTCTGAGCTTCTTTGGTAAAAATCGTCGAATGATAGTAAAAAGTGTAGACTCCATTTAGACAATTTTGGTAAACTCGACAAACTTTTCCTAGAACTCTTTTTAGATATCCCAACTGCTTTAAAGTGGTAGGCAGCTTGTGTTGAAGTTATTCTGGAGTCAAGTTATGAAAAATGAATAAGAGTATGAAGTAATTTCATTTTGAATGCTTGCACATTGATGAATATTGATTTTAACCTCAAAAGCCCACCTTTGAGGTTCTTTTGAATTCTTAAGGAACACCATCACTTCTTCCAGACTAAAAAATTCTGAGATGTAGTTATAACCTACCTAAAAGCTACACTAATCAGCCTGAAAGTTGGTTTGTTAAGTGAGGGTAAACTCTCTTCGCATTAAGTCCCAATAGCCTGTGAAATTCTCTCATCAAGTTAGGAGAGCCAATTACATTCCCTGTACTACTTCTGGTTTTCCAGAAAAATCTGGTATCTTTAAAATTACACCACTCGGGTGAAATTGTTCAGATTCATCACCCAGTATCAAACTTAGGCACAGCCAAGTATTCTATCAACTGGAGTAACATCCCCAATATAACCTGTACTTCATCGTGAAATTTATTTTCTATTTTATAGTATTGGGTTTGTAGACTGCTTGCATTTTAGCCAATGTGAATAAATGTAATTACTGAAAATGTGCAAAAGAGAGAAATTTCACATTAAAAACTTGGAAAGTTGGGCAGATAATATGAAATATGTACCTTGAACTTATAGTGAAATTAAAATCCTAATACTTATTCAAAGGTGATCCTATTTCTTTGGAATCAAAGTAATTGAATGATAAGATGTTGCAATTCAGAGGTACATTCTCCAGCTCATGTGAATTATTGTTGGTAGTGGCATAGATTCATCACTAACCTGTAGATGACAGCTCGTGAATAAATGGATTGGTGTGTTTTGGACAGTTACATTAGTTTCCAGATCAGCATGGTAATGGTAAGATTTCTCTAGGCCAGCATCATGCAAGGATTTTGCTGTTGATTCCTAAATTGGAAAATATTCCAGGAAATTAATGCTGCTATTAGTCACTTATGGAAAACTACTCGATATATGCTGTAGTTTGATGCAGATGCTACATTGGGTGTACATATTAGTAATACTAAAATGATTTTTAGATGTGCTGATTTGTAATACCATTCCTACTCCATTTGGTGTCCACAGTATTTTCTGATTTGAACATCATAGAGAGAGCACTTATGTAATGTTATTGCTTAAATAATTTTTCCTCTCTCTTTATGTTATGGAAATTTGAAGTGTGATGTGAGAAATATCATTCATATTTTAGGTTTAAACAAAAGGAACAATAGTTGAACCTATTGTTCCTATATACAAGCAGTTGGAGACGGTAAAATAACTGAATCAAGAGAAACTAATACCGATATATTGGTATGACTAAGAGTTAATTAACTTCCAACATGATATACAATTGCTATGGATTTTTTCTGCCCATGTATGTGTTACATTATGTAATTCTTTCACTTTGGCTTCATGGCAGAGATATCTTTCTTTGATAATGAAAGTATTTTAGTAACAGATTTGTCATGATAGTTACAGATTGCAACATATGACAATGTTCTGATATGAAATCATTTTCAATATCTGAAATTTCAAGGAGATGTATATTCATATTCACTCAGCTTTTCATGTCTTATAAAACATTTTATTGCACTATTTGTTATTAATTTTTTACTCTCAAGCCTATTAGTTGGGAATTTGTTTTAACACGCGTGGTTTCAGTTTAATTCTTTAGACATCCTAATCTTTATGGAACTCATTTTATATTCTTATCATGACATCTAATTGATATTTTGTGTTGCTAATTTGCTATCACTGCTAATTAATTCCTTTTCCAGTAATGGGTTGATATCAGGAGGGGCTAGTTTAAATGGAAGTAGCCGTTTCTCTAAAAGTTCATCTGAGCGAGAAAAAATTCTGCAGCAAAGAAAGGAGCGATTGGTAGCCACAGCACGCAGAAGATACCTTGAAAAGCATCCTTCTCCCAGTGGCATAGGACCCCCTGCATCTCAAGAAAATACCAAACCACATTATTCTGGAGAATCTTCTCAAAGCTGAATCTATAGCCATTTAAGGTACTTTTTGAAAATAATAATGATGATGACTTTATTGTTCTGTTTGCCATGAGGGAGGGAACATAAGTTCCAAGTGCTCATGCATGATGAAATTTGGTAAGGACAAATATTGATTCTTCTTTTTCAAGTAAAGAGCAGTGAAGGATGTATATGCATGGCAGAGTCATTAATATCAGTTCCTTAAGTAGTGACTTTACTGAGGTCTGGTTGGGAGCTTTCACTGTTGCTTTTATAGACCTTTTTTTGCATGGAGAATGCCTTCCTTGCTGCACTAATGTTCCCCAGCAGAAAGAATGAATTTTGGCATTGCATGTCAGTTTCAAAGTCTCTAATGAGGTAGTAAGGACATGTTTGCAGATCATTAATGTCAAAGTAGCCATTTTATTGATCATTTCATCAACGTGAGAATACCAGTAAAGATTTTCACATGGAGATAATCCGAAAAAAAATTGTGGAACTGGCCTGATGAATAGATTTATGTTAATCTGTTCTAAGAAGAGGACTTATAGTAATTAGATGGATTGATTTTATTATGAAATTATAGATAACATGTTTTATTCTCATTCAATAGCTAGTTGTTTGACCTGCACTAGTTGGGATGTTTGTTAGAGTATGACAAGCAGAGGTGTTAACATCTTTGAAATTCTCTCCCAAATTTAATGCAAGTTTATCATCAGCATATAATATTATTTCACTATTGGGTAAATAATTGTGGAGATCATTAATGAATCTGATAAATAAAGTAGACCTCTTATTTTCCCTTGAGGTACTCAGCAATTTGTTTCCACTAGGTAAAAGTGCGGGCATCAGAAGGTGCTTGAGATTTATCTTAGCCATTTGCTTACAATTTTAAAGCTAAAATCTGATCCATGATAAACCATTGCCATTAATCCCAATACTCTTTAATTTGGAGTAGAGTATGTTGTGCTTTTTATACCACATACTTCAGATAGGCAAAAAATTCTAGTTATCTCCTTTTGATTAGAAAGTCCCCAGATGATTTTGATAATAAACTGAAAAGTTACAATTATGGTTGAATATCCCATTAATAAGCCATGTTAGGAAAGATGCCAAGTATTCAAGTGGCTAAAATAGTTAGAGAATACAGAAATAATTGAAATCCTGTAGAGTCTGATGGTGTGAGAAATATTATATATTGTGAATCATGAGGCTAGTTCTTTCCCCAATTAGGCTAAATTGATTGTTGAAGTGATAAGCAATATTATAAGGTTTTGATGCCGGAATATGGTTAAAATTAATGATAGGAGAATTTTTTGGGTCACATTGCTGTATATCTATTTTTAATAACATTCCATGCAGCCTTGCTAAAATTACTTGATGTTGATATACACTGGTACATTAATGTTACACAATGCATTAATCTCAAGTTTGTACGATCTAAGAAGTTCTGCATGATTTTAATGAAGAGAGGAATCTCAAGAATTTGTTCTGAAAATGTAGATTTCTTACCTGAACACCCATATCGAGCAGCTCTGGTGAAAATTTGACATTTATACAACCGTTTCAGAAGTAATGGTTTTTGAAGGGAAGGCATGATTATAAATTATTAACAAACTTATTGAGGGAATGATTGAATTAGCATCAATATCAAGTGTGTTGCCATGGTTCATTCACAATTTTTCTGTGAGGCATGTCAAGAAGTCCTCAATACTTACAGAATTATTAAATCACTTGCTGATAGGCTCACTAGATTCAAGGACATCCAACTTCAGTCCTATGTGGAGAGCAAAGTGGTCAGAGAGTTGGTAAAACACTGTCGCACATACACATGTTACAATCACATGCATTGGTAAGTCAGATACAACAGATCAATAAGGGTAGATGTGTGAGGGTAATCTTGTAGAATCCTTGTTGACTGGATAAGCCAAAGGAATGAAATAGGGTTACATCATATTTTGCAGAAGTACAAAAGAAATTAGTATTTACATCACCAAAAATTACTAGGTCATCAATTTTGCTACAAAATACAGTCTGAATAGTATCGCTAAGTTTATTTTTAAAAGTATTGGCCATGCACTGGATGATCCGTGGGCAACTAATAAACCTAAGTGAATTTTTTTCAAACTGAGTATCTCAGCAGCACACTGTTATACCTTTTCAATTATTATTAAGTAGTCTACCGGTTAAGGTAGGCAACCTACATTTGTCACTAATCTGATGTTGAGCCCTTTGATTCGGTATCATAGTCCATAATTTGGTTAATTAGACACTCCTCTGAAAACAAGTAACTTTCATGCAAAAATTCATGCCTTCAGAATTGAAAAGTGTGAATATTATCCTTCCTATCCATATTTATGTCCATTTAGTTTTATTAACTAAGCACGATCCGTTAATGTAAGATTATAAATACATGCACATAAACATGCCTTCCAAGTTTTGCTTAATTTAAAATGTCCTGAGGGACATTTTATAATTGGAGTGGAAAACTCATTAGCCATAAGATGAATGTATTACTGAAAAACCTCCCACTTGTCAATGTTTTCCTTGGCCATAGTTAAAAACAAGATGATTGAATTTGTTCATTTGGCCATAATGTAACCAACTACACATTCTATACTTACATAAAGGAAAAACTTTTTGACTTCTATTAGACAGTATAGAGGGCACTAGTTAGTAGTGTAGACAGTAGGGGACAGTCGCTAGTTACTCTTGATATTCTTGAGAAGAACTCGACTACATGGTTGTAGTTTTGAATTCTAATAGTTCAAAGATGTAATTATTTATCTTGAAATTGGTATATTTGATATACGTAGGCACCTATAAATAGGTAGGGAAGGCATTGAATTCTAAAAAATAAACCACAATTTCAAATTTAGCATGTCTTCTTATTCACATATTTTGCATCCATTACTTTCTTATGTGTACATTGAGATGCTATTATTTCCATCTAATTTTATGTTCTTCTTTTACTAGGGCAAGAAGGGAGTATACTCCACTAGGATGAAGACTGGAATGAACAAAGGACATACTTGTAGTAGAATTACTGGTCCATATAATGGACCTTTGGTTTTATTCAGAATAATTTTTATGAGCTGATTCCATAAAGATCTTATAAGAGACATAGTGTGCAAGGAACTCAAAGTGCAAGTTACTACATTTCTGCAAATTTGAAAAGGATACTTTACCTTTCTATTTTAACTGTCAAAGAACAAACCAGAACCTCATTTGAGGTAATTTCTGGTTCATAAAGGCTTTCATGTTTTAGCTGATATACTACAATCAATTGCCTTATAACAGGCAGTTTAATTAGCCACTAAATGATTTATTAAATGTGTCTGACAGTCACATAGAATTTGAAAGCATTCTTTTGGATTCAAGAATGCTCTGCAATGACTGTTGGCTGAAACTGAGGCCTATGTTTTGAGTATAATTTTAAATTCATCCTACTTTTTCTTTAGTTGAATGGGTTATCCTTCAATGTTTATAATCTCATTGTGATATAGTTCAAGTCATTCAGTCAAAATTTCCATTTTGGAGAATATTTTTTGAAAAAAAATATAATTATGTAATTTGCTTTTGACTCATCAAATTAACAGATTGCTAGTGGCACTTTTTTTTGTCTTCTAACTTTCTGTCCTCAGAAGACTAGTTAGATTTATGTCCAAATTCCCACCAAATTGTAAATACTGGTCTCTATTTTGTTCCTCATATTTTTTAACAAAAGACTGAAATGTTTTCCAATTATCTACCCCAAGTATATAATAATATACCTCATTCTTCCATATTGATATTGGAGGTGCATCTCACAAACTAATTTCATTTTGTTCAATTATTTACCATTTTAGTACTTAAAATGCTTAATTAGTTGAATTTTTATGAAATTGATTTTTGTGGTTAATAAATTTCTATAGTGCCTATGTAAGTTATGTGAATGTTTTTTATGCAAAATAAATGAAGGTAGTAGTAGTAACATGGTGTTGATCTAATTATTATCTTCCTGTAATTCTTTCCAAAATATCTTTTTGCAGTGTTATTTTTACAAATCAGTGACCTAAAATTCATGCTAATTGGCTCCACCATCCAATATTAGTACTGAATATCAGAAATTTGACCTGCTGTTGGGTGAAATTTCCAGAAAATGCTGAAATATGCTAGAATGGTCCAAGCTAATTGAGGCTAAAGTAAAATAAATTATGAAAAGTGGTATTTATGGTGTGCATATAGAAACCACTGGAACTGGTATTCTAACCAGTTAATCAGAATAAGTTTCAGAGTTCAAGGTCTGACTCATACCGAACTTGGACATAGCACACCCTCCTCTATCTTGTCACCAGAGGACCATGCAGTAGGTTGGGGAATTATGTCACCTAACAATTGCAATAGTGTGCTGGAATGTACAATGTGCCACAGAGTTTTTGCATACAGTTTCAAACTTTCTCATTCCATTTTTTCCACTAAGATGACACAATTGAGATCCAATTCTTAAAGACAGGTCAGTTGGCAAATCCTTGTCCATTTGCACATACCGAATTGGTTGATGGTAATAATTTGTGCAGCACTAGCCTAATTACAGTGTGTGAATGTGAAAGTTAAATAATCACATTTAAGACAACCCAGAGGACAGATAGCTTGGATAATTGGGTCCACATTTTGGTGAAAATTAGGGATGACTTCAATTAATGTGAATTCAAAATACTTAAATGGTGGAGCACTATGGAGGCAATCAGTAATGAAGTGAATCTCCAGTCACACAAACGCCTAACACCAGACCTTTAGTGAGCCTACACTGAAATAAGGGGGATCAGATTGAAGTGGTGGATGACCATCTAAATACCAACGATGGTAGAATTTTTCTAAGGTATTCCATTCTCTACGTACAGTGCTATGTGGAGTGTACTCAAAGCAAAGTATGCCGTCCAAACAAATTAAAGTTACTATTGATCCCTTTTAACTTTTCATTACATGTAGGCAACCGTTAGCCCCTTCTGAACCTATCCCTAATGGTACAAATTGCCTTGGTTGTTAATCGCCTCCCCAAGTAAATACTAGAACAAGAATAGTATGCATACAGGTCCTACTATGACGGATATAACTTCCTAGCGAATACTATAATCAATTATTTAAAATTTTAATACATATTTTGAATTTGTCACCTTCATATATGGTGTACCCATACCTTAAATGTTCACTGGAATTTTCTAATATAATAGTTTATGATAGTAAAGTGGACGTAAACAGGATCGCTACAAGACATAAACCAGCATTAACGAAATGAGGTTTTCGATACATACTTCACGTATATCAATTTCAACTTCGTAGTCAAATCAACAGCGAATTAGAAAGGGTATAAGGAGCCATCACTAGGCGTAAAAAGCGGTCATATTTAACCTAAAATACAACTTATACTGGCTGCTTCAGCAGCAGCCACTAAGATCAGAACAGGCCGTTAAATTGAATGATTACAACGGTTTCATATCACAAATTTATTTACCATAACATAAAAACATTTTAAAATAAGAAATTTTGAAGTACATCCATAGACTCCCAACATTGGGAACTGTCAACCAATGAAATTTACAACCACTAAATGTAATATAACATGGGCAAACACGAAGTCAGCGAATCCTCTTTCAGGGCTGATGCCAGTAAATTGCAATTTGTTCTGGGGGTTGACTTGTAGCCTTAGGCAAACTGAAAGACATATTAAGTTGGTCATACAAAAAGTATTAATAAGTCTTAAAATTAGTCCAGGAATTTAATCGGCTTACCTGCAAGAACAAAACAGCTTACACATGATATAAAGCCACTAAGAAAGGAGTTGAACGGGAATGTACCAACGAGACAACAGTATACAAACTGTATCACGCCGGTGAGGAAAACATAAAACAGGTAGGCGTCAATTATTTTCAACTTCTTGGGAGTGTGATTAACATACTCATCGTAAAATTTTCCAAGAACTGCAAATAAACTGTTCGCCATTTGACTGACGTTCCACCACAAATTACATACAATTACACCTTGGCTACGTGTACTACTTGATGTCAGCTTATCAAGTTGATGAAGTCGAACAAGTGAACGCTGATTATCATTCGTTACCGACTGTAGCGGAAAAACTGACTGAGGACATAGGCAACCATCCACCCCGTTCCATAGGCATGCGAACAAATTTTGAAATTGATGCTCCCAACTGCCACTAGGTGGTCACGGAACTAAAAAAGAAAATTAATGAAAGCAAACGTTGTGATATCTTAATTAGTTTATTGTGATAGAAAAATATAATATTAATTATAATTTGTTAGTTATAAAAATATATAATGGACAGGAAAAATGTATTTCGCTGTCTAAATTTTTGCTAAATGAGTACCGAAACTAAATTAAATTCAAACTAAACCAAAAGAAATTAAAATTATGTAGCAAACTTTTAAAAGTCGATCCATTTCTTCTTCACTTAAGGATAAGCTATTTCTCAATATTCACACATTTTCAAGCATAAATTTTTAATAGTATTTCAATATAAGTATGTAAGTTAACTTTCCAACATCTCCGCCCCTAGTGGCCAATCGTTGAAATAGTTATGGGATTGCCTCAAGCTTTTGTTCCTCAACAAAATATCTGCATTGCTATTTCTTCGACGCTATAGGCTGTGACTTGCAAGGAGTGGAAGTTTGAGAACGTTTTGTTGTAGCCAGTGACTGTTTAAAATGGAGTGTTTAATTGGAATTGCTTTTCGAGATTATGTCCTGATTGCTGCAGACATGACAAATGCTCACAGCATAATGGTGATGAAAAATGGTTAGTAAATAAATATTGAGTGTTTTGAATGTTGGTTTTTTGCCAGTGAAATGTTTCAGATTTGTCTATAAATGTTTACTTGTTTAAATCTTGTTAGATAGATAATTTGGCTGTGAATTATTTTTTTCAGATGAAGACAAGTTGTACAAAATTTCAAAAAAGATGGTGATGGCTGTATCTGGAGAGTCTGGCGACACAACTCAGTTTGCTGAATACATTGCTAAAAATATACAGCTATATAAAATGAGAAATGGATATGAATTATCTCCGAAGGCAGCTGCTACATTCACAAGGCGTAATTTAGCGGACTACCTAAGAAGTCAGGTAGTGCTCGTTCTCTTTATCTTACCATATAGGTTTTCGAACCGGCAAAGCGTGCTCTTGTTTTGCCTAAAAGGTTATGATCTTTTAAGATATTTGAAGTTCTCACATTTGTGTATAGTAGAAAGCAATCCATTATTCTTCCTTCACGGTGAACTCTCAAACAGATGTGAATTTGTTTCCTTATAATGAAGGGGAGGCCGATGCCAATCATAGGTTTCTTTTAATTTTACAACCAATACGTTAAATCTGCTCATGTGAAAATCGCATTAATTCCCGAAAAAAATGAATTAATCATGGTAATGTAGAATTATTTTTAATTGTCTAGGGGCAGGGATGTCTAGTATTAATATCCATGCCGTATTAACAAAAAACTATCTAAAGTGACCACATTTAACATTGCAGTAATGTGCTGCTATTAGTAGATCTCCAATGTCAAGTCCTTTTAGTTGTTCCTGGACGTATTCTTGTTTTCCTGTAACACTGCCCCATTCGTCTAATTTCCAATACCGAGGCAACAATTTCAAGGAAGTAATTGCAATATCTTTAAAATCACATTTAATAATACTATTAACTTTTTCTAACAGAGGATCTGTTGATATGGCTTCTGTGTTTGTCATTAATGACATCTCTCACTACGTTTAGATTTTAATGAATTGTTTTGCATGGTTACTTGTACAGTTCCTAAATAGTATTAAAACTACCTCTCCATCCTCAAAAACTGTATTTCGATTGTTTCCTTATTAAATCAGGCAGCTATCACCATTATGTGTAAGGTGATATCTAATTTTTTCAAAGAGGTTATGGTGGGTTTTTCTCCCTGATAAAACAGTAATCCTAGTAGGGGCTCACAGAAAAATATTTTTGGTCATATTACTGCAGTGTTTTGTAAAACAACAGAAATGCCTCAATTTATGATAGATGTGTGAGGAGCAAAATTTTAATTACCCTGAAACTTTCTGGGCTAACTATTTAGTTCCTTTTTGTTTCCAAAATTTTGAATTCATCTTTCAGTCACGTCAAAATGGAAGTGAAAGGGCACTTTAAGACTAAAAAAACGATTCATGTATTTAAAAAAAAATTAACAGCCAAAGGAAACTTTGGCTGTTAAAGACTGAGCAAATAATTAGTTTTTAAGCTGAAATTTTTTATCAAAGTTTTAAATTTTTCAAATATTTAAACAGTTTGCATCTTTTGCACAACTTTGCCATCCAGTACTACAGCTTGGTTAGCTGGTAATTTTTTCTGTGTTGTATGCATTTCCTAAAGTTCTAAATAAACAGTAAAGGCCATCTAAAGTTGCATAAATGTAGGAACTCATCACTTTTAGGGGCTAATATCAAAACATCCGTTTTTTATACTGAAAATTTGCTCAAATTTACATACCTAATATTACAGGCATACTTACACATTGTGTAAATCCAAGTGTTACTCAATGTACAGCAAAACCATTTCATTAGTGTCAAAGAATAGGCTTCTGCAGCAAATGTTACAAACAAAAGAAACTGGTGCTATCATTTTTGAATATGTTAATGAATCTAGGATTAGCTATTAGGCAGTTAAATGAACTTAAAATTTGGAAGTTAATAAATTTGTTAGCCTTTTCTAAAAAGTAATATTGTTTGGATGTTTTAAAACATTGGAACTGAGGGATTCAAGAAATTCGTTAAAGTGCAATTATCTATTGTCATTATAATGGCAAAATATGTGTACATTGCTTTGGATTTTCTTACATTTGTTTAAAATGAGCACAAAGTTTAAAATATTATATTTTCTCTATATTACAGTATCAAACTGAGCAAAAAATAAACTTTAAATGAAACAATAATGGTTTTTTTGAGATGGTGAATGGTACGTAGTACGTTCTCAAATGTTGTAAACCTAGCCCACAGGTGGTGGTAAATGTAATAATGTAGATGATAATCCTTTAAATGTCATTGTGTATAAGAGCTTAGTCTATCTGTTCTTCTTGTGGTGGATATATGTCATTTATGATATTATTATTATGTATTGTAAGATTATGTATTATGTAAATGTCATGAGTGACACCTGACCAGATTTGACCGTTGCCACCAGAACAATTTCCTAATTGCAACGATAAATTCTTAAATAAAATATAAAATTTCCCCCTCCAATTTATCTATCTAATTTGGAGTTACAGGCCAAAAACTCTATCTATTTTGTTTCAATGGGCTCTAACTTTTGGCTGGGGCATTGTGTTGATGTAGTTTTACAATTGTCATTTCACTTGTATCAAAGGATTCAGCATTCCAAAATTTGTTTCCATCATGACAATGAAAATGTCATACTTAAATGTATACAAGGTAAATAGTTTTGCTTTGTGTTAATCTTTACAGGTATTGATCAAATATTGTTTTCTCATAAGGTGACTAGATGGCCTTTTGTAATTGTTCCACAGCATCCATTGCTTGCCATTCCTGAATGTGTGTCAAGGACTATTTTTCAGGACTTCATTAAGTTTGTTTGCCATATGTCATGGTTCTGGAACTTGACATTCCTGGACAACCTAAATTGACTAAATGCAGCCATAAAGTCCCCTCCTGGTTTCCAAATCTTATGTACATTTGTTTATATGAAATCAAATGCATGTGTGTGAAATCCCAATTTTGCCTAACAGGGAGAGCAATACAGTGCAAAATTAACTGCAAGGAATATTAATTAACAAAAGAAACATCCAGAGGTGTAGAAAAGAAACTATCCTGTATCTCAGTAGTTACTCTAAATCCATAATGTGGTCCAGGACTCTACATAGAATTCAACTAGACATGAGTGTTGGCAAGGGAGAAATCGTCTTTTTCCTGGTCATTAGAGAAGCTGTGGATCCAGAATCCAGAGGAGTTAATCTAGGAGAATGGATGCACACTGAACTGGACATTGAATAGGGAAATTCAGCCTCAACCAGGAACTCAGGAGTACAGGAGTATCGGAGCACTTGAGAAAATCTAGACTCTCAAACAGCCAATCTCTACTCAAGACAAGTAATAAGAAATTATATGTAGCAGCCAAAATGCAATGAAAATCATTTTGGCTTGAAGATGCGTTGAGAACTAAGAGAGAACCTTTCACCACTGATACAAACTACTTAATGGATACTCCTGGAAGAAAATGAAGACTACTCTAGTTGTTTATAACTGACATTTAAGTTACTTTTACCATTAAATATGAATGTTTACATGTGCTAAAATAATTGTATTTTTATACATTATATTCTCAGTAATTAAATTCTGTTTTTCTTAAATTTCAGAGTCCTTACTTGGTCAACTTATTGTTGGCAGGATATGATGATGAAACTGGACCAGAGTTGTACTTTTTGGATCACCTAGCATCTCTTGTGAAAGTTCCATTTGCTGCTCATGGTTATGGTGGTTTCTTCTCATTGAGTATAATGGATCGTTATCACAAACTTGGTATGATATATTTTACTGAATATCCCACCTATTAAAATGCTTTCCAGACAACCTGAAAGTCTTAAAAATGTCACTATCATTTTTATAAGTTTAATTGAGGTTGTAAAATATCTGTGAATTGTTTGGATTATCATAAATACGTAGTATAACTCTTTCTCTACTTTCAATTTATGTTACATGTAGATCTTATAGGTTGGCTATTAAATTGGCCATGAACTCTGACCTTTGGTATGCCTTTTCATACCATGACTTGCTTTGGCATTGCGTTATTATTTTTTAAATTACTCTACTCTGCACTTTTTATATGACTAATAGTATCTGCACAAAGTGTCAATAATACAAAATATTGTTTTAAATCTTCTTATATTTATTTAACTTATGACCTAAAGTGCAACTAACTGATCAATGAACTATTGCAAAACAAAATGGAATTTGAGGAGGGCAATTTCTTAGTAACAATATGCTATTTATGATGAATAACATTCTTAAATGTCCTAATTGTAAAATTTGTTATTATTTAACCTCCTTAGCAAAGCTCAATGAAGAAAAACTAATTACTGTTTATACTATACCTGATTCTGTTAATAATGCTAAGGTGACTTCAATCAATGATCATTGTGATCAGAAAATTTTAACCTTCATTTTTACTTTGCACATCGGTACTTAGTTTTATTATACTGAATTCTGTGGGTCGCAGTAGTTCAGGAATAGAGCGTTGGACTACTGACCAGAGGGTCCGGGTTCGATTCCCTGGCAAGCCTCTCTGGGCACCTTCAGCTCCAACTGAGCTATTTGATTTTTTGGGGAACAGATCTCCCTGGCAAACTGTAACCGGCACAGGGAAAGGAACTGGCCCCCCTACCCTGATGTGTGAATTTCACACACTGTCAGGCTTAGTACTGGGTGAACTCTACCACCAAACAGACTTTTGGGTTGATTACTGTGTTTATATTATACTAAATTCTAATTAAAGTTAGTCTCAAGAGCAGGGTGGGTGGGATTCAGGAGTAGAAAGCAATACAAATGTTACAATTAACAAGTGAATCTTGTCATAGAGTGCTAAAACTATGCTTTATTAAATATTCCTTTTTGACATCA
The DNA here is from genome assembly GCA_037158775.1 of Hetaerina titia. Taxonomy (NCBI): domain Eukaryota; kingdom Metazoa; phylum Arthropoda; class Insecta; order Odonata; family Calopterygidae; genus Hetaerina; species Hetaerina titia. Next base: position 90,518,561 of record CM073769.1, on the reverse strand, counting down.
TAGCCACATTCATTATACTGAGGAAATTCTTTTTAATTTGTGGGTACATAGTATGCCAATAGTTCAAGGAAGGATATCATAGTTTGAAAAAAAATCAATAACTTTAAAAATCATTTTATCATAATATTTTCAGAATGACAGTAATTAATAAAATTCAACTCCTAGTTGTAAATTAATAATTAATACAAAAGTAGTATACTTTGTGAAATTAAGCATAATAAAACATCATTCTCTAATGCCTCTTTGTCTACAGTTACAGCATAAATGGGATGTGCATACAAAGTTTGTTTCATATTTCACACATTTTCTAATAGACTATACTTTTGTATATAGTAAGCTGCATATCTACACTTTTTTGACAGTTATGAGGCTGCTAAATTCTAAACTTTCGCAGTAGTTTTAATGAATATCAAACTTGCAATTAATTCTATGTGTTGTTAGTGATATGGTACTCTGGCTTGTACAGACTCATGTCCAGGAATAAAAATAATTACCTAATTCTACTTTCTGTGAAATTCAGTATTATTATTTTTTTTCCTCAGACCCTATTGTGGGGCATTATTTGTAATCAATGCATTAGATGACAGTCAAACCCCTTAGTGAAGGTGTTAGTAGAACATGAAATTTAAATTGTCAGTTTGCCTCCTATAAGATCATACAATAATGTTTATTTGGAGAGTAAGATGATGAGAAGGATGTATAAACCTGGGAGAGGGAATAAGCTGTGGGGGGGTACAGGAGGAGATAAAAAGTTCAGGAGCAGCTGATGTGTGGCAGGGTTTGATGACTGGGAAGGAATATGGGAGAGGTTAATCAAATTTTGGACTCGGAACAATATGAAATTTCGTTATCAGAGCTGTCATTTCATTATATAGAATGAAAGAAAACACGGCAATTCCACATTTACACTTTATTCAGACAACCATGGTTTCACCACTGCATGGCATCTTCAGGTGAAGGCATACATAGTATAGGCCGAGAATATATACACAGTCAGGAAGGGGGGGTGGATTGGGGAGAAAGGAAGAGAGAGGGGGGAGGAGTCTGGGTAATGGGCAGGAGTGGGAGAGGTTATAGGGCACTCAGCGGGGGTTTGAAGGCTTTGCGTGGTTAAGGGGGAATGGTTTGGTAATGGGAGGCATAAGAGAGGGGAACGGGAAGGGTACAATATCTCATTAACCAGGTGGGTTTCTTTAGAATTCTTGAGGGTGATTATTTCCAACTCTTCCAGTGCATCTAACCTTGGACCTTTTTTCTCTATGTGTAAGATGTTGGGGATGAATTTACTGTGGTGTTTGTGTGTTAGTAGATGATTTGCGAATTGGGATGTGTGTTTGTTGTTTGTGAAGCAAACTAAGTGTTCTTTGGTTCTGATGTTGAATGTTCTCCCAGTCTGTCCAATGTATATTGCGTTGCAGTCATCGCAGCGGAGCTCATAAACTCCACTTTGTTCCATTTTGTGTATTTTGTCTTTGTTGGATCCCAGGATGTCTTTTAGTGTCTGTCTGTTGTAGAAGGTGGCTTTGATTTTTTCCTGGGAGAGTAATCTTTGTATTTTGTGTGATATATCCCCAAGGATAGGTAGTCTCCGCCACTTGGATCCGTCTTCCTTCTCGTTTCCTTGGGGTTTATTGTTATATATCTCCTTCATGGCTATTTGTGTCTGCTTTCTTTTGTAAAGTGTGTCTATTAATTTCGTGGTGTATCCGTTGTTGGTTGCTATCTGTTTTATTGTCTGGAGTTCTAAGTGTATGTTTGCGTCGGACATGGGTAAACTGCACAGTCTGTGTATCATGGAGTGAAAAGCTGATAATTTTTGTGAGGTGTGGTGTCTCGATTGGGCGTGTATCACTTGGTCTGTGTAACATTGTTTTCTATAGATTGAGAAGTTGAATTTCCGGTTGGTGATTTTGATGGACAAGTCTAGGAAATTGAGAGTCCCTTCATTTTCTAATTCGCTGGTAAACTGGATATTATGGTCAGCAGAATTTAAGGTGACATAAGGTAAAATAAGGTGACAAACAGGTCGAGTTGCCTCACTGTCCCTGTCCCAGAAAACGTCGTCTTGTGGATTCTCAATCTATAGAAAACAGTGTTACACAGAATCCACAGGGACGACGCAATATATATTGGACAGACTGGGAGAACATTCAACATCAGAACCAAAGAACACTTAGCTTGCTTCACAAACAACAAACACACATCCCAATTCGCAAATCATCTACTAACACACAAACACCACAGTAAATTTATCCCCAACATCTTACACATAGAGAAAAAAGGTCCAAGGTTAGATGCACTGGAAGAGTTGGAAATAATCACCCGCAAGAGTTCTAAAGAAACCCACCTGGTTAATGAGATATTGTACCCTTCCCGTTCCCCTCTCTTATGCCTCCCATTACCAAACCATTCCCCCTTAACCACGCAAAGCCTTCAAACCCCCGCTGAGTGCCCTATAACCTCTCCCACTCCTGCCCATTACCCAGACTCCTCCCCCCCTCTCTCTTCCTTTCTCCCCAATCCACCCCCTCTTCCTGACTGTGTATATATTCTCGCCCTGTACTATGTCTGCCTTCACCTGAAGATGCCACGCAGTGGTGAAACCATGGTCGTCTGAATAAAGTGTAAATGTGGAATTGTCGTGTTTTCTTTCTTTCTATACAATGGAAAAATTCCACATAGTAACGGCTAAAACAGTCTCTGTCATTTCATTAATTTTCGCAAATATTTCAGTCATCCTTGATACTCTTGTCTCGGCCAAGACTAATACCGCCTACCATCCTACTCTCCCCTTTCCATCTTCGCCTCCATAGCAATGTAAGTCATAAGGTTTTTAGTTATATACATGGGTTCAGTTCTTAGTTATACAGGGTGCAGCGCAAAAATCTGGACAAATTAAACAATTTTTCAAAGTATTTTATTATTACAAAAATGAAAATGTTAACAAAATGTTTGTATTAGATTGTTTGTTTGATGATAAACGACAAATTTATTTAATGTATCCCCCACTTGCTTGAATGACGGCCAACATTCTCGGTCTGGCATTGGTAGGAATGTTTTAGCGAATGTCATTTCAATTATGGCTCTCGGTGACGCAAGGTTTAGATCTCTAGACTTGTTGGTGACCCTTTTGATCACACTTCGAACATAGTAATCCAATGGATTTAAATCTGGGCTGTTGGGAGGGCCAAATTCTTTGTACCAAAACATATCAATGTCCAATGACCATTGAAGCACCAAATGACTAATCTACACAATACTCCGCAAGCCACTGCAAGGGCATGTGGGTAGTTGTTGGTCACCACCCGTAAACTAGAATAAAGGCACATACAAAACCAAATTATGTTACCTCTACACAAATATTAGTTCGTTCATGCACTCGACAAACCTTAATCACACGAAAGAAAGTACTTAATGCAACAATATTTAGTATAAATAACTCATGGGCTGGTGCTCCATCCAGCTGGAAAATGTGCAGCCTTCCAAATGACACAGCTTTCATTCACAGCTTCACTACATTTGTCTGAACACGCAAATAAACTTCTTTGTTGGTATTAACCCTTTTGTTAAAGAAATATGGAGGCATGAAATCAACCTCACTGGGTAGAACTCTTGTCACGTGAACATTCACTGGAAATTTAGTCCTGAAAATATCGGGGACAACTTCAGGGTCATGGGCAAGCCAGTGGTCATTCCTATGATTGGTTTTAGCATCCATAATAAAAAAAATTGGTCAGAAAAAAATCTGATTGTCCGCCAGCATTGTTTATTAAGTAGCACAGAAGCAGGTTGCAATGTTCAACTCGCTTTGCTGTGGTTGCTTCGGAAATCATCTGTCTTATTTTAATGGTGTAAGACTTGTAGTGCACATTCTCCTTGGGGATTCAGTGTGTGATCATTTCACTCACAACGACAAGCAATGATAATTTTTGGATCGATTGTCCTGGATTCTCAAAAATTAACTCCTGAGTCCACTGGATGACATCAGGTGTTCTGACAATGATTCCTTCAGATGAGTTTTCCTCAATGGTGTTGGAAAACCATTTTTGGACTTTTCCAACTCATTATACTTTGTGACAAAATCATATACTCGTGTACTGAATCGTAATCAGATCTCGTGTACTGAACCGAGTGATTTCTGAAAATTTGAAAACTGAATAATTTCTGTTGTCAAGTGACCAGTGCGGACACTTTCAATAATTGCAGATTTTTGGTTAAACTCTGCACTTGTTCCCAGCATTGCAACCATTTTGAGAGTATGGCTGTTCAGTACTACAGTATGTCAAGCTTTTGGGATGCCAGTGGCAACCTCTGCATGTATTATAAAACGGGGGAATTTCAAATTGAATTTTATCCGGTCTCTCTTTAACAGGGCATTAGCCCCCTTTAACAATTAGCAGCTTTGTCACTGATCATGAGCTTCATTGAATATTTTTGTATGAATTGTCAGTAGAATCTTAGATTCTGTAAGCTGGTGGATTAGGCTGCTATTATTCTTCAGTTTGGGTTTTGAACAGATAAGTTGTGTATTATTGCCTGGTTTGGTAGTTACAATATCATGTTCCTTATTGTTTTTTTCATTTATGCAGTTATGTTGATTAATAATCTAAATACTTAATAAAAAATAAAGCAAAAAAATTATTGGCTTCCATTACAAGTGTGTTATGTTGAGGTAGGATCAGTTAGTAGAAAATATCAGAAGCTATTCCATTTAAAACATTTTCTTTGTTTTGCACACTTTGCCATTTGCTTTAATGTGCTTATTAAGTATTTTTTTGAAGCCTGACCCATTTATATAAGTTGGGTCTAAACTGGTTCGGTATTGGGGAGCATGATGATTTTAGGTGCATAAATGTTAGGGGCCTAATGAAAAGGCAGTTTGAGTTTGGACACCCTAAGCTGTAGTACTGCCATCTATGTAGCTAGGAATTAACAGATAATGTCCAAATGTAAATATTTTGATTTATCAGATTGTTTGTGCAAATTTTATGTGTAGTTGCAAAACTATGTAATGATTGTGCATAATTCTGAGTTCACCTGCAATTCATTCATCAGTCTTTCATTAAAGTTTTCCATCTCTTTCTTTTAATTTAATAACTTGGGGGATTTTTGGTACAAATTTCATATTCATTTCCTCCTATTGGACTATATTTAACTCTTAATAGATTATCCATTTTTTATATTTTGCTTTATTTATTATGACAGATCGTATCACCTTTCAGTAATTTAAAACTTTTAATCTTATTATATAGTATTTGACTCCAGGGTAGTTTTTCGGTCATTAATCCTTAACAGTAATTGTTTTAATATATGCTTTGTGTCATGTGTCAATTAAATCAATTAATTATTTATCCTACAATTAGTGTTTGTGGGTTGTGATAGGTAATTTCCTACTAAGCATCGTTTATAATCTGCATATTAATAAAATTTATGATACATAAATTGCATGGTAAAATAAAGGAATAAAAGCCCTCAGTAAGGTATATATCTGTGTGGGTAGGTATGAAACAACCAGATTTTTCTGTATGTATTCTTCACGGTAGACTCTTAATATTCTGGAGGATTATGTGTAAGCATTGGAATGCATAATGAGGAATATTGCATGTTTAATATGAAAGAAAAGATACCTTCAGTCTTATTTTCAATTACTTACTCCGGAGTAACTGTTTCCCTACATGAGCCATAAGTGCCGCAGCCATAGTGTCTCAGTCTTGAACATCTTATCGGAAGTAAAAGCATGAAATTAAACTGCATGCACATTTTCCTGTGGTAATATATATTTGAGTTCAAATTTCTGTGGCTAATTATTCAAAATTTCCTCATTCCTAAAAGCCTTGAGGTACCTAGAGTGCATTTATTGACCTCAAAGCTCTCCAACTTGTCTTTAGCCTCGTTCCCTGGATCGTAAAATCCTGTGCGTAATATATCCATTTGTGTATAATTATGAGTTTCCTTCTTTATTTGCATATCATACTTGAAGCATCTACAACTTGGACATGCAATCGTTTCTAGTCTGCATTTTTCATGGAGGGTTTTGGCTTATGACATAATTCGATGCCGATTTTGTAAACTTTGTTTAAATATTAGATTTTTATTGGGTAAAGTAATGCTGAAAATTTGTTTGGTATCAAGCATCAGTGGGTCATGGTAGTCCAGGGGTAGAGTGTTGGACTACTGACCAGAGGGCCCGGGTTCAATTCCTGGGCAAGCCACTCTGGGCACCGGCAGCTCTACCCATGTTAAGGCAAGGCCAGGTCATGGAGCAAATCAATTTCCCAATTTTAGTTTCCTTTTTTTAGGCTAGTAAGTTCACTAAAAGTCTTTTTTTTATGTAACTTAGGCTTCAAAGACACTCCTTTTTTTGGTTTTATTTTTCTCCTTGCCATTCGAGTTCGCATTTTATTTCAGAAAGGAAGCATCACAGAAGTGGGATTTCATTTTTTTTCCATAGAATTTGGAGTTATCATGGTAATACTGATGTCTTCATTCACTGTGAAGGACTTTCAGTTATATGCCGTGGTAGCCCAATTTTCACTGTCTTGATACTTTATGGCAGTGGAGTAGCAAAGGGTGAAAATGTCACTAGAGGGGAATTCCTACCGTAAATTTGATGAGAAATGTGATTATGAAATAATTGAATATATATATATAGCTAAGCCCTTTCATAAAATAACTGGTATACTCTTTGTGCGTTTTGAACCTGGCATTGCAGTCTACATTGGACAAACTGGGAGGACTTTTGACATTAGGATTAAGGAACACCATTCATGCTTCAGGAAGAAAGACAACAGATCACAATTTGCCAAACACCTCTTAGTCTACAATCATTCCAGTAACTTTACAGCAGACATTTTACACATGGAAATGAAAGGTCGCCGGCTGAATGCTCTGGAGGAGCTGGAAATTTGGGAATCCCTTCAGTCCGGTAATCTTGAGGTGGTCAACGATATCCTTTACCTCTCGTGTTCCTCTCTTCTTAAATTCCTGAATGCCTTCCCACACTATCCTCTCCCCCACCAAGGTAGTAACAGTCATCGATCCTCCGTTAATGAGGGTCAACCATTGCAAACAAACAACCCCCGTTGTACCGTCTGCATCCAATAGTTCACCCTCACCTTCCCTTCACCCACCAATGATTGCTACAGTACCACCCCTCTCCCTAACTTCCTATACCTGACTCCTGGCTATATAAGTTGAAAAATTTTTGTTGAATTGTATCTGATGATGATGCGCAGCATCGAAACTATGGTCGTGTTGTATTAAAAGTGTGTGGAAGTGCAAAGTTTTTTCTCTTTCTTTTACCCCCACCAAACAAATACTACACAACGTAGTGTCATCAAACATAAGCTTCATAAGGTTGGCTCTTTCTACCATAATCATTTTTTTCAAACAACAACCACCATCTATACATCAGGTCAGGTTCTTCGGTGACTACCCTTGTAGTGAAATGGATGGAAGGGAAAACAAACTAAGAAGTACAAGGTATAATGAGGGAGAAGAGAAGATTGTTGGCAAAGATCCAAAGGATTTACAAAAGGTGGATGCTGCAAATTTTGGATGGTAATGTTGAAAATGTGATAGAGGGAAGAATGCAAGACAAGCTAGGAAGGAGTAGGAAAAGGATAGGCATATTGGATGAAATGGAAGGAGAAGGGAAGTATGTGAAATTGAAAAGTGATTTATTGTTAGATCATATGCCAGGTTATGTCTTGTTTGGAGAGACAAGATAATGTATTGTGGTACCATTGTATATTCGGATGTACACCCAAAACCTACCTTAACCTGTAGAATATCAACAATAATAAGAGTCATCAATATGAAGCCATTTGAAGTGTGATTTATGAAAATCTATGTGTGAAATGCTTGCCATGTTATTAGCCTAATTCATGTTTCAGTTATATTTACTGTAGTTTCAAAATTTTCTTGGATAAGTGATTTTTTGATGAATAGTTGAATGCTCGAATAGTATTTGTGTATCATTCAAATTTCTTTTTTTTTTCAGATTTAAATCCTGAAGAAGGGTATGAGCTAATGAAAAAATGCGTGCGGGAGATCCATAAGAGATTAATTGTGAACCTTCCAAATTTCAAGGTTCAGATGGTCGATAGGAATGGAATAAAAGATCTTCCAGAAATAACAGCAAAGAACCTGGCACTGGAGCCAACAAAATGAACTTTCCAGATTTGAAGTTATTTGTATTCTTTTTTCATGCTATAAATAAAATTAATTCAAATATTCCCTTATTTTCTTTTGGCAGAAAAAACACTCGGTTTTATTGTAACTACATATAAACCCTCTTTGTCTGTCATCTGTACTATCATCACCTTTAATAGATTGAACTTTTGATTATTGGATATCCTAATACAGAAATAAATCTTTACAAATTTGGGCAATGAGATCACAGTGTTTTAGCTGTGGAGAAATTTAACATCAAGGTAATTATTAAATATGCTAATAAATGTGTACGATAATTTGTCGACTAATTGAATTTTTATGGATTTGTCATTATTAGAGTATTTCAGTTTAAACACTGAAGTTTTAGATTTGGTGTACTTTCTGCAACCATATGATGTGTAATTCTTTTGTTTAAAATTCCACAGTGTAAACAATTCAACAAATATGGTAATTTCCTTGTGGCTTTGTACCTTAAGGCACTAAAGTTGTTTTTAAACGCACCTCCATTTAATTATATGAATGCAACTACTGTTAATATCCTAAAGATGGTTATAGGCGAGTATGCAAAGTGAAATATCTTCCAAGCTTAAACAAATTTTATTCCAGTGCCTTAATACAAATCAAACATCTCATAAACAGGAAGACAAGCTTGGAATTATAATTACTTCTGAAATATGGTATTCCAATTCATTTAGTGTTTTCTTTGAGTTTCTCACTCTCCATTTTTATCTGTATTGATTACTCCTTTTTCATAATCTCCTTAAGCATGATCGATCAAGCTTTTGATAAATATGTTTTAATTGGAGGCGATATATGATTTTGGCCATAAATATGCATTTTTTGTGATGTATGTTTACTCTTAAAAATTTAACCCTGGTAGAAGTGGTTATTTTTGACTCTTACAGACTTAATTTATGATAGTTAAATCATAGTTTGGAATGCATGTGCATGCTAATTAGTGACCTTAGGTCAGACTAGGGGAGCTCTGAAATATGAAGCTCAAAAATTAATTTCAGGTAAATCATAATTAACTCTTAAATTACTTCTAACATTGATTTAACAAAGATGTTTTAATTTCCATGATGGTTCATGTAAAACATTTTGTTAGTTTCTTAAAAATAACAGCTACATGACAGAACATTTCTCTAAATAGTGTAGAAGTAATTATTACAGAGCTCTAATTTTCTCTCCTTTCACTTATGATTGGTACCAAACTAAAATTATTCTTAGGTAGAATATCTTTTGCCTAATGGAATTACTTTGAAGTGTCTAACATTATAATGTTTCCATTAATACAAACATTGTATGTAAATAAGTTTGCAGGAAAATAAATTAATAAGTTACGTTAAGAAATTAACTTAATGCAATGACTTTTAATGTTTTACTACTATTGTTTACATGAGGATTGTGGAATTTCTTGTAATCAGACATAAGTCTGCAGAAAATTTAAAATTATCATTTTCTGTTGTATAGGCTTTGTCCATTCAAAACCTACCTTAACCGGTAAAATACAAGTAATAACACTGAAATTCTCGAGGGAAAATGCTAGTTTTTTTTTAACTAAGGTTTAGTTAAGAGTTCCTTGATTGCGGTCAACTTCACCTCTCCTTGTTACAAATCACATTTAGCAAAGGTGAAGGCAACCTTAGATATATAACCATCAGGATGGACCCAGGATATGGGTAAGTGGAGTTAACTATCCTGAAATGTAAATCACATTAATAAATGTATGCCTCAATACAGCAAATGCTTTTCTCATGGCTCCTATTAATTTCACCAAAATGTATGGGCAGTTAAACCTTGAATGAAATATTCATGATGTATTTTCACTTGTTCCTTTTTTGCCAATTATCACAGTAGTTCCGTGAAATATGACTTACTTTGAAGCTTGGACACAATGTAAAGTTACATGAGTATATAAAAAATGTCAAGCACTTTTACAATTTTTTTCTAAGATTAATATATTTAATGTTATTGTTAATAAACATTTCTGAAACACTTGACCTTTGAAAAAGGTCTTTTTTTGGAATTAGTAAATATTTGTCTTATTAAACTGAAATAATATTCTATGTAAATTCATATTTATGGCATTTGGCAGTATTTAACTTGGTCAAATTTTTCATCTGAATCCCCATGCTTCATTCTTTCACTCATGCAATGCCTGTGGTTTAAGAAAACCAAATATTATTCATTGGCAGAATATAATTTCCCATATATCCCGGAAAATGTAAGGAAATATGATTTAATTTGATGAAACGGTAGTTTTTTTACCGGGACATTAACTAAATCTTGGTCTTTCATTTAGTTTGGTTGGCTTTTACTCAACCTCAACATTCTTCAGCCAGTGGATGGATGTTCTATCCCCTTAATGCCACATCTTGAATGATTTAAAAGTTCTACATGGTCCTTGTGTCACATTGACTTTGCCAGAAGAGAGAGAGACAATGATTAGAGAATGATATTAATTTGTCCACCTAAGATTTTTAGTCTTGAAAGGTAATGGCTAACATTTGTTGGTTTTGAAAATGCATTTTCAAGATTGACCAAAAATCTTTCAGCTTGATTTGTTGACATCCTGGAGATAACAGTGACTGATGCCATTTCCAGACACTACATTTATTCTATGTAGAGCATATTCAAAGTAATAAGTTTCTTGAGTATTTGTAATAATAATAATACTTATTTTCCTTTGAGATCAGGTTGAATAACTTAGACAACAATAGAAAACCTTCTACCCAAGTCTGACCCATTTTTTGTGCTCATTTCAATAACTGGAGAATATGATAAAATATGTCTCTCATAACAGAAAAATGCTCATTCTCCTTTTCCATGTTTGGTTTTCTATCCTTTCATGTATATCCCATGGCCCTTGTCCTTAAGAACCCCTTTTACTCATGCTTGTTCTTTCACATTAGTGAAAGTGGTGCCACTTTTCATTTGAAATATACTTATGCTAGTTTCTTCTGTAGCTTATTGAATGGGTATATACTGTTGCAGTAAAAAAATATCATTCTATGGAGTGAGAGAAAGGATGAAGGTTAAGGCACCTCTAGTATTAGGACTATTAATTTAGAGCTTCTTACCACAAGCTGTAAAATCCTACCATGGTTTGCATGATAAGTTACTATTAACAGGGCTAAATGCAAGAATTTTATGGGGGAGTGTGGCAACCCTGTAGTGTATATGGTCAGTGAAAATGTCACCTGATACATTCTAGCTTAATATTTTTTGTTAGTTGGTTATTATTCCTAATTTAATATTTACATTATTAGGAGATGTGAGTGAAATAGGAAGAATGGTTAAGGATCTCTTTTATCACATTGTTTATCATTATGTGCATATTAAATGTGTCCTGAGACTAAAAGGTAAAATTTTTTTGCCTTAAACTGTTTGTGAAATTTTTTCCCATCGTTACTTCAGGGTGGTCCCTACATCTTAAAATGAATTTTTGCTTGAATAATTACAATACCTGTAAAACCCAGTCATTGGAGCACCTAAAACTCAAATCTTTCTGCTAACATGAATTTCAGGATCTGGTAGTATTCATTCATGTCTAGCCTGCCATCTAATCAAATAACTTAGGATAGTAGGACTAATTCAGTGCCAGACTCTGACACTCTAATTATATTATTACCATTAATCTAAAATAATAAATCATCAGTGTTTCAATTCTACATTAGGCATACTGCAGCCCTCTTTTCTTCGCAGTTCAGGGATGATTGATTCCCTCCTCACCACCTAATAGCTTTTCTGTTTCATGTCCTTTAGTTATCCTAGGTATGAACTTGTTTCTTGGTCTTCATCTCAGGATCTTCCCAACAATATTCCTTTCCATTACGTTTCTAACTAATCAACATGCCTGACGGTGTGTCTAATTCATCTAGTTTTTCTTTGCAGTAGAGTTCTCCTTATGGTAATTTCCTATTCTGCTCTTCTATATACTTCTTTGTTCATCACTCTCTGGCCATTTAATATACAGCATTCTCCTCCAACACTTGTTTCAAAGTCTTGTATTTGTGGTCCTGGTCCACTTTTCCAATGTTCCATGTCCCTGATTCCTCACGTGCCATTCTCCACACTAGCAGTTTGATGAATTGTTTGTAACCTTAGACCTTTAGACATTATTGTTGCCTCATCTTCATGAATGCTTTCTTAGCTTGAGCTGTCCTTTGCTTGATGTTGATCTAACTTCTCCCATTCCAGATTACCATATACTGCTGTCCAGGTAGATGAGGGATTCCACTTGCTCTAGTTTCACTCCTTGAATTGTGATGTCTGCCTTCAGCCTCACCCTTCCACTCACAAGGATTTTAGTTTTCTTTTTGTTGATACTTTTAATGTATTCACAAAGTCCTTGGCCCATAGCTTTGAGAGTTTGCGCTCTCTTGTGTTTTTGCTACTACTGTGGTGTCATCTGCGAACCAGTGGAAAATAAAAATTTGATGCATGAGTGAAGGAAGGATGGGGAGCATCAGCATTAGACAACATGAGTGCCTTCTCTGCCAAGGAATCCACATTCTGTCATCTCATTTTTATGTTATGGTGTGTTGTTATCTGTGCCTTATTTTTGGAAAGGTTGTGCATAATCACTACATCAAAGAGTATACATGACTTCCAAGGAGAGAACCGTAACTGAAACCACTGTTTCATATAACCACATCATTGCATTTCATATATCCAGTTAAGGAAGTGATTGCTTTTTATTCATGATAGACAACAGAGGGAAGAAATTTCCAATTAACTTGATGTGCATGAGAGTTGGATGGGTCAATTGTCCCGAGTCCTTGGGAGGGATTGTTTTTTCATTCTTATTATTCATTGCAACAATTTCACAGTGTAAAAATCATTTGCCTTGACCCGTGAGTTCGAATCCTGGTCAAGGCGAATGATTTTTACAATCTGAAATGATTGCAATGAAATGCATGTTAGTGGATGACTCCGTTAAAAGTTACAGTTGCGGCATCTCCCGCAGTTTCTTGAAACTTATTATTCATGTTTCTTAATTTATTTTTAGCTTCCCTCTTTTTAGGTACCCCTAAATAATACAGCTTAAGGGAATTGGCTTTTATTAACCCATAATTTCTTCAAAGCAGAGGGAGGTCCTTTCATCCAAAGCATATCAATAATTTTTGCCTTGAGTTTAAGGTAAAGACTGGATTCATCCTAGATGTTTGGTACCAGGACATCGAATTTATCAATAAAACATAGGCGATGGTATTATTAAAAATTGGGGATTTTTAAATCAGGTCACAACCTCCAGCTATTGAATCTTCTCAAAACATTAATTTCAACAAAGAGCCCTAGCTTTCCAGAATTTTTAGTATTTTCATAAATTTCAGACATGTATGCTAGAGTATTTTTTAAACGCGGCCATTAAGCCTTAAGAGAATATTTGCCTAAAGAAAATGACGTCTCTTGAAAAGGATTGGGGGAAAGAGAAAAGTTGAATGGGGAAGCCCTATTGTTGTTACTCCCCAGATTTCATTGTAGCTGAATGCAGGCCCTCGCACGCATCTACAACGAATTTAGCGTTGTTTCTCGCAGAATGGAATTACCGTTATAGTTAACCTGATCTAACTGTTAAGGTTTTGTAATTTGTGTGAGCTGTTGATAAGTTAATTAGAGAGAGGTTATTATTTCTAATAGTGAAATACAAGACGTGAAAGCACTAATCACCCCTCATAGTTCAAAACCTTTGCACTGTCAAAGACGGATTAGCTCTTAGGTACGCGTTAGAAATCGGTGTGCTTTTCTTGAAGCGGAACGAATGGGGTCATATGCGTTAGTTCCGAGTCCCGCGGAGTCACCTTTGGACCCTGGGAGGGAGGACCACTCCTGTACCGTGCTGAATCATGCAAATTACGTAACTGTCTGAGGTGGCCGCAGCAGCGGTGATTTATCCCTCGCAGAATGAGACGCGTCGGGGATGTGGTGGAAGGCGATGACGCACAAACGTATTCACCGCACGATTACTGACGCGCACCAAAATAGCTGCTTTTTAAGGTCGTCAATGCGAATTCTATGTCAACTGAACTGGTTAACTACTTTGAATGTTAGAGACTATAGCTATTTGAATTGCAGCCACCGGTGGCACGCTAAATGGTGGAAAAGATTGGGCGATATGTGCGAAAGCTTAAGAGCTATTTTTGTTGTTTCCGCTTCAAAAGAAGTTCATTTCCCGAGGTCTTCATGCCGGTCTGCGACGTGGTAAGAACCGCATAGGCGCGGATGCCACATCCGCGCTGATGCGGTGGCATATTAGGTGGGTTGAAACCCATACGGTTTCTTCGAGAATACATCGAAAGTAATTATGCAGACCTCACTTCATCGCTGCGTTGGTGGCCATCTGTATCTAGTTTGGAGGGTGGTGTATTGTAGGCAGGTGAAATGCTGTTGTCATTGAGTCGCATTTTCTGTAGGTTTCTCTATCATAGTGCTGCTGGTAGGACGAATGAAAACTGGCAGGCTGCTGATACCAAATTCCGAGGCGCTAAAGCAAGCTAATTGAGGGAGTAATTTTTCTGGATCTCTTGATATAATTTAAAGATTCATTACTACTGGTTAACCAATTTAATTGGAATATCCGATGGAATTAAGTCGCCAAATATTGAGGGCGTGCTTCCTTTTTCACATAGCAGAAGTTGCAAACAAATTTCAGCCGCTTCAAATAATATTTAATTCCAAAGAAGATTATTCCACGCCGTAGGGGGACTCCTAAGCGGCCGCACCAACAGTCCGATTGTGAACATGAAAATGTTGTATTGTTCTTAAAACTTTTCTCGTAAATATTGATCAGATTTTTCCTCTTCAGACATGAGTGTTTCATGAATTCTATGGTCTCAGGCTCGACTTTGTGGAGGTTCATTTTCGTTTAAATGAGTGTTGATTTGATGAATGAGTTTCGATGAGTGTTTCATTTCGCCCGACTCTCCCTCGATTTCTATTGACCCCTGACAAAAGAGTCCGCCACTTTCGGATCCATATCAATTTAAGAAAATTGAAGTGTTAGGTACCCATGTCTCTCTTCTACGTTCACTTATCCTCTAATATCAAGCGACGATACATATTAACTACTCTGAACTGGAGAATTTTTTTGTTTATTTTAGCACTGCAAGTCACCGCTAGGGTGTGTGGCAGGGGATGATTACGAACCAGACTAATTATGACCCTACCGCGGCCGGACAATGTTATTCTCATCGCTTATCGTTCGTGGAAAAAATGACATCTGTCTTAACCATCTATCTGTCTAAATCTATCTGTTCTCTACTTGATCTTTCTAATTTTATTGATATAATCTCTCCTACCGTAATACGATGGGGGCAATAACAAATTTTCAACATCACTGTTAAAGATAAGTTCTTTCAATTTATGGTAGAATTTAATCAGTAATTTGACCTTCGCTCCGTGAGTGATTCCCAGTCTACCTCCTCTATATCATGGATACGCTACTAAGTTTATCATTACAACGTTTTACAAATGTAGCTCCTTTATGCTACACACTATCCCATTCGGCAATCAATCATACTTCGTGAAAATCCCATATACTTGCAGCATAATCTAAATGAGGCATAACCAACGATAGATAACATTTCTCTTTGACCTTTTCAATACATTTACCAAGTACTCTTCTAATAAATCCTAATTTTTTGTAAGCTTGTCT
The DNA here is from genome assembly GCA_037158775.1 of Hetaerina titia. Taxonomy (NCBI): domain Eukaryota; kingdom Metazoa; phylum Arthropoda; class Insecta; order Odonata; family Calopterygidae; genus Hetaerina; species Hetaerina titia. The sequence goes on along the minus strand of CM073769.1, from coordinate 90,502,726 downwards.
ATGTATTCCCAGTATGTGTTTCACCAAGGTGAGGTAAGTGAGTGTACAGTGAGGGTGTAGTGACGTTTAATAGAACTTGGGCGCTGGTAATAGGTTGGATGCTTATTATTTATTTATATACCCTACACTCCACCGCTAGGTAAACCTACTTCCAAAATAGTTTTTAGAAAATATTGATCAAACACGCACCTCTCTTTCAATATATATTTGGTATCATTGAAAAAAGTGAGTTGAAGAATAATATCTCATCTGCGGAAAAAAATCAAATTTTATTACCGAGAAGTAATTAATTGAATACTTACGTCGGTGCCCGGGACACGTATACATACATACAGAATTTGTAATTATTTATTCATGCCGTGTCTGGACATAAGCTTTTCATTATTACCTAATTCGCACTATATTAATTAAAAAAGTTATGTTTTTAGGGTGCGTAAAAGTGAGTCATTATCGATCGGCCGCTCGCTTCCCGATTTCCCAGAGGTTATTTGCCTCCAATACTCAGATCTTTCTCTGCCCCTCTATCCTTCATGATCAATATAATGGACGTTTGATCTCTACATAACTGAAAAGTGGAATGTTGTCAAATGATCATGCTTAATTTAGATCTGCTATCCTAATCTACGACTAATAGGAAATTAAGACTCCCGCGTTCCCAGTCTTGGTTTTTTTACTAGGATATTCCATCGCGAATGATCTACAAGATGCCCAACTTCCTGGGATTACCCCTCTATTTTTAATGTTTCTCTATTGTATATTTCGATTAACAACCTTTTCGCAGTATTTTTCCGTAGCACCATAATGTATACAAATACACAAAGTTTTCAACCAAAGCACATACACTTTTCAACCTTTCTCCTTTCATCTTTAAGTCAAGTCTCCCAGACTGCTAACAATGTGCTTACAATTTTAAAATATTATTTTTGATTATAGAAACGTCGATATTCGCAGTTTCCCAATTTATATTAAGTACTAAGTGCGTTATAATGAATGTAAATAATGCTCATTGATAATATTAAATCAGGATTGGGAAAAAAATCGAAGCGCGCCGAAATAACCTCTCGAAAAATATAACATCGTTACCGTATCAGGTAATTTTTATGGCGCTAAAACTATGGTATAAAAAAATATAATGAAATAGAAATTGCGGATTAATGAATTTTTCTCTAACCGTTGCGTCGGAACACTTGTGTAGCATTTTTATTTACTGGTCCGTCCCGAAATACCTTCAAAAGTTTGGACAGAAGGAGAAGTAAGTTATGCTACAATTTACTTTGCAAATCATTTTCCCAATAATACATTCGTTGTTAAAACTGTAAATACCATTAATTTGTGAAATTGAATCATCTTGATCCATTGATATCTGTTTCTTTATTCATCGCAAACTAAACTACGGCACTCCTGTGCTATAGCAGTGGACTGAAAATATAACCGCCACCCACCTCCTGTGAACTCGAGGCCCTACGAAAAGTAACTCTGCTTATGTAGAGGGCGGAATAATGCGATTTAATTTTATTCAACTGATGGAAGGTCACTGTTCGCATATGAAACTACTTAGGCAATAGCAACATTTGGAAAATAAAACAAAGTAATTCATTTGTGCTAAAAAGTCGGACGGTTGAAGCTAGTAATCTCTCTAGAGGTTTGGTTGACTGCTCGGCCCATCATCATGTGGTAGTCTCTAAGCCAGTGTTCCCATACATTTCGGTCATATTCTGCAGTGAAGTTTAACTTAATGTATTAATTGTTTTAACGATCAAAATGTAACTGGTTTTATGAATAATGAATTATTGTAATAATTTTTAATAAACATGACGTCCATGTAAATGAGCCGTACTTGTTAGCTAATCATGAAGTTTACCTTGTAATAGAGTTTATAATATGCTTTTTATTAAGCTATTAAGTAATTAAAGTAAGTCAACGGGCTTTAACTTTCTTACTTCAAGGCTCACATTTGTCTTTTGGACTAATGTCCTACGGACACCACAATAAATAGATGGAATTTTTTTAATTTGAAAAAAAACCGCGTTTTTAATATGCATTCGAAAAAAATTTACTGTTAAAATTCCTGATTTAAATCCACCGAAAAATTGGGGATCGTTATTTGGTAACGTCGCATACATCCTCACCAACTCAATTAAAAGTGAACGCAAGTCGCGTGATTATGCTATAAATTAACATCCACGGTGGCTGAACCATTTGAACTAATACAATTGACACGATTCTTATAAGTAACAGTCTACCGCATGCATTGGGTACAGTACTGCATACATTGCGTACAGTACTGCATGCACTTTTGCGTTACATTGACGGAACCCTGCCAACGATGCTCTGTATATCACCGCTTAAATCAATGGTATTAACCTTCCTTTAGAGAAAAGATGTAAACAAAACTAAGACTTTGCGGTTATTTCCAGAATGAGTAAGGCCAACTTATATACTTATATAAATAGGAGCTCATTAACTAGAGCAGACGGAACTCTTTAACCATCTGGGAAGTGTTCTGGACAGAAATGGTCAAAATAGTAAGGATATAAGACGGAGAATTGCGTTAGGCAGAGGGGCATTCACAAGGAGGAAGGAATTAATGACAGGTACATTAAGTGTGGATGTAAAGAAAAGACTCATCAAAACTTGATATGGAGCGTGATTTTGTACGGCGCGGAAACATGGTCATTGAAGCGGGATAATAGGGATACTTGCAGACTGGTGGCTTTTGAAATGTGGTGTGGAGAGTTATGGAAAAGGTAAATCGGACTGAAAGGAAGGCAAACAAGGAATTGCCAGGCAAGGTGGGGAAGGAGAGAATGATTGGGAGAAATAAGAAAGAAGCAGGCAAGATGAATGCAGAGAGTGTTGATTGGCAATGAGATGTTGAAGGGTGTGATAGAGGGGAGAATATTAGGCAAACCAGTAAGGGGCAGAAATAGAATGGGGATGTTTGACGGAAATATTCAGAATTGAAAAGTGTCTTATTGAATGTTAGATGCCAGGTTATGTTTTGTTAAGAGAGATAAAGGAATTATTGCTCTACTGTATGATAGCCTATCTCCAATATCTACCTTAACGGGTAGATTACAGATAAATTGTAATAATAATTCAATGTAGCTTTTTAGAATATGCTTAAGTTGATTTGAATAAAGCAACCCTCATATATGTTTTACCTAATAGGTCGGTGTCTGCCACCGGATTACGGGGTAATAGTGTAAGCGAAAGGCTACAAGACAGACATATCTCATCTAATCAAACACCAAGAACACACGGAAAGGGATATTAAATAAACTTTCAGCATTTGAGGCAACGTCATAATCTCAGGCGTGCTTCGCAGAAATCAAAACCATCGTCATTTGATGATAGGAAAAAACACTCGAAAAGTGTTAACTATAGTAGGGACTGCATCTGTTTTGCAATTTTAAAAAAATCGATGAGTGTTTAAATGTTTTCATATCCAGGCTCGTGAAAAGATTTGTGGTTTTACATGGAGCAAAATAACCATTACTGTCGACGCAGAAACAAAACCCCAATTTCTACTACTAATACTACTGGTTTAGTAGCGTGGTGGTCCGGTCCTAGAGAGCTAGGCTGCTGGTTGAAAGGTTTAATTCCAGGTGATGTCTCTGGGCCCCCAAGGTGTGTAATATTTAGGGTAGAGGGTCATCCTGGGAACCCACAGGCGGCGCAGAGAAGACCTCCCTATCCCGATGTGTGAATTTCACACGCCGTTGCGCGTAGAAATAGGTGAGCTCTATCGTAACCTGTCAAACCAACCTTCGGGCTGAATATCCCGGTTGTATATGGAAATATAATTGCTGTACAGGGATGCAATTAAGTTTGGGAACCCGCCAGATTAAAATCCTTGCTGCTACTAGGTTAACGATTAGACCCCTTTTTAAGCATATTTGGTAATCAAATTGACCCCTCCTGCCCATGAATCCCATAAAAAACAGCATACAATTTATTAGTCAACGCCGAGGAATGTAACCACTATTCTTCCCATTTCTCTCTCATATTTTCTTCATAGACATTTAGTTTTCTCCGATTTATTTTTCCGTCGCAGCCACGTTGTACTTCTATTATTACTAGTTGTATCCGTAAACCGTATATTAGGGTTTGGTACCGGAACAATACATAGCGAGAAATGGCCATGAGTACCATTAACTGGTACCATTAACCAATTTTCTTTCCCTGCGTACCAATCCTGGGTTTGTGCAATCATTTAGCTGTCCCCTTCTTTTCCATTTGTTGGAGAACTTGAAGGACGTCGCGGTAGCCTTATGGATACAGTATTCGGTCACTTATCGAAGGACTTATAGATTGTCTCACTAATCTGGTAATCCCTCTGGACGCTCCCCAAACTCGGCGAATTGTGGTTTTTCTAAGTACCAAAACTTTGAGTGAGACCTCAGAAAGGAACAGAATTTCACATACATCGCAGTGGGGCTTCGGACCACTTAACTTCTACCCTTACGTAGAGTTGATTGAGGAGTTTGGTGGCACGGAGAGAAATTTAATTTTGATTTGAGATGGTGCAAATCTTTTTCCTGTGGCATATCCAAATATAAGGATTTTGTTTTCATTCCGAAAGTAAAGTTAATTTATCGTCGAAAGATCCGAAGTGTAATTTTAATGAAAAGGCCACCCCAAATATATTTATCAGGGGGCAATGTGTTGTGATGCTATTGAATTATGTCTTGAGACTGGTGGTGTATTGCAAACCATTGAGTTGTTGGCACGAAAGCCAACGCCAGTCCTGTCAGACAGACTGCCAGGAAAATGTCCCAGACTCCATCGACGCCTCGTAGTGAGAAGAACCTTCGGCACATGTCACACTAACTTCTTTGCTCATCGGCTGGATTCACACCAAAAGCCTTCGGTTATATGCTGTGGAGTATGACGGAAGGTAGTCGACCGCAATCAATTCCCGGCGTAATTGCCGCCTGCAATCACACCACCCAAACGGCTTCCGAGTCACGCACTTTCTGGCGTTCGTTTTCACATTCGCGCTGGACTGAAAAATATCTTTCTCCATGCCTGGAAAACCCAATATTGACTAGCAGTGATTTAATCGTTTTATCTGCTCAGGATCCGGTAGAGAAAGAGTAACTTCCTATTGGGAATTTTGTGAGTTCGCGATATTGATTATGGGTAATTTTCTAAGTCCTATAATCAATTCTTAAATTGAAATAAATTGACTGTGTTGAAGTCACACTCATTTCGTAATACTAATGTAAATATATTGAACTGCGTAAACATTATATTAAATAAAATGATTTGTTATGCGTGCTGCATCTACCGAAGAAAGTACTGAAAGGAAACACGTTTCACGTTAGTGAAATAATAAATCCTATAGATTCGATTATTAGTTTCATTTCTCATGTAAAATATAAAACATGAAATTTTAATCGAACTAACGTAGAATCGAATCGATTGGGCCAGTATTCTCAAAAAGTTAACCATTAATGGATACCTTTAGGAATTTAATGTTTTATTCATACCAAGATCGTATTATATTCCGACCTTTCTGCCCCAGTGTTTTATTAATCAATGCCGACGTTTTAGCAGGTGAAGAACCTTGCGTGTTTGGGCAGTTCTTGTCCTATATATGTGCATTACCATTAGGGATTCAGGTCAAGTTGTCGATCGGCCGATTGAGCAGGGGCAATGATCTCACACTTTTCAGAAGTTAGTTCCTAGAATATCATTCCCTTAAAAGTTTTAACTAATATTCATCTCTGCGTAAACGCGTATTTAGCCATGAAACACCCCAGCACCGACCTAAAATGGTATTATTTCCACCTACGCGCAAAGGTGGCATGAGCATGTGAACAATAAAGGAAGTCATTAGCAGCAACGTTTTTATGAACTCATTACTCTGCCAATCCTCTGAAATTTAACCGTCGCCAGCGAAATATAACGGTTTACTCGGAGCTTGGTTCTGCTCGAAAACGCTTGGGTGGCATATAACGGGTTTCATTGACTCTTAGTGGTGAGAGACGTCGCTCCTAGTTCGGTGCCTCCAAGATGCGTTTTCCGAAAATCTTCCTTCAGTCCAGCGCGTGAGAGACTGCTAAGCAACCCGCAGTTCGCAGGCGGAAAATTTTTTTTAGAAACTCGATTTCTCCCCTTCCACTTCATTGACCTTCGATTCAGAGGTGTTCTCTCCTTATTTGACGTCAAGCTGTAGGGTATTTTCGGTTTTCTTTTCGGCGAGTTTGCTTTTCATTTCGTTCGTGTAATTTTGCCTAATCCCATTTGGGTGAACTATCTGACTGCAGGGCCTGACGTTCGACGGTCCAGTAGTTGGAGACAACATTCATTGGCATTCGCGCAGCCAAGATTTCATTCCGATATAAATAGACAGAGCGAAGAACAAATAGGTACACGTTCGACGTGCGAACAATTACTTTTAAAATGAAAGGGCCCGAGAGAAAATATGTTTTATGGACGATTCTCCTGGATAATGAATAAGTAAGGAATTATAGTTGATCACACATCACTTTAGGTTCTTTGTATTATCAAGAAACTGATTTAGTGCTGCTCTTTAGAAAAGAAGAAGAGTATCAAAAGTGTATCTTAATATTGAGCTTGTTCCCTCTGTTAAAAGTTATTTTAGTTGGAATGAATATTGGGTGAATATTGGAATGAATATACTCGTATATGAATATTGTAATGAAAGTTGGGTGCATATAATCTCTTAAAAGTTTTCTATGTTAAACCACGTTAATAGTCTTTTCTTGCCAACATATTTGTTCTTGATCCAGGATAATCTTATGGTCGATTTTTTAACGAAGATTCTACCGGAGGGATGGAATGAAAAATTCAAGAAAACGCCTCAAACGCGGAGGGACATCGAAACCCCTTTGAGATCCAACCATGGAACTAGCCGACTTCCAAATACCCACACCGTTGGTGGAACTTAAAAAAAAGTATTATTGTACACCTTTATCTCCCGGGTGACTTGTAATGAGAGTGATGTGAGCTTTTGTTCCGGTCTTCCTCATACCTCTATCATCATTCAAATTTCCTTGTTCACATTTTCACTTAGGACATCACCTTATCTCTCAAATTAAATGAGAATGTTCAAATCAAGGAATCATTTTCTTACGGGATAGTAGCCCTATGCTTAGCCTCATTCTTATATGCAGTTGTTTGGGAAGGCGATCGACAACTTAAGTCATTTGCGCCATCAGAATATGTGGGACATTTGTTTGTGTCAGTTTAACGTCCAATCCAACGGACAGAGTACTCCACTCGAAGTGCTCCCCACATACATGCACGTGGGTGGTCTGAATAGTTTCCGACCTCAGAAAATTTCAGAAAAAATGTCTTGTATCTTTGTTAGGTCGGACACTTTTCAGACTACCATTGTAGCTCCTCAAGTAGGAATCAGGACACCACAGAAAAATCCTACCTCCTCCAGGAGTCGAACCCAGGCCCTCATGGGTCAAATAGGGTGGCAGAATTGAGTAAGTCCCTCGACACATCCACCCTCTTCCCATTCCCTACCCCAATCACCACTCTTGTGTGTTCCATGGGAACGTGGCTTCCCTCTAAAGGCCTAGATTTGAGCTATAATGATAAAGTTATATGACGAATAGAACTTCAAGAATGATTATCACGAACTCGTGACATCTGGGCCATCTGATGAGCGTGCTATCAAACTGACTAAACTCATGTCGTAAGGTCATGTGTTCTTTAATTCAAAGCAATAATCGGTTTAAAAAAGTAAGCAGCAAGTAAGCCTTTCGTAGAAGCGACTAACCTTTCTATCGGAATTAACAGTCAGGTCTGCAAGATATTGCTACTCCAATACCAAATATTTTTAAAGGGATCCTTCTTAAATTTCATAGTTAGAGGAAATACACATTCAGAAAAACCATCTACATAAGATCATGGTTGTAAGAAGATTACAAAAGTAAAGCATCCGTACAATCCCAAATATTTATACAATGTTGTCTTCTCTTTTACCATTTCCTCCACCACATATACCTAGAATTCCCATGTCTCTCTTAAAAGGGGGTCGTGGCAGTAAGTAGCAGTAAAAGTGGGTAGTCAATTTTGATATATCTAACATCTAAGGATAAGGGGATTGGGTACGTGTGCCATCTTCGTTACGTGATAAAAATAGGTATACCTGCATCCTCAGCATTTTGTATTCCTTTGACACCCCTCTGTGAACCCCAGGGACACCTGAGCCATTTTGCCCCTCCTGATACGCCAATGCACCAAATAAATAACAACCATGATTTTTTCATAATTCGGAAACACAGTTTATTCTGGGCTTGGCAATGTACACTAGTATTAGTTGTCAGTAGCTGCTGGGTATTAGTACAGTATTTTCAGATTATCCAGTTCGTTCACTGCCGACCGTGCAGGACGGATCTTTCTGAATTTAACCAATATATGCCACCATTCTCTCTCCGCCTTCCTGATGCAACTAATGAGATGAAATACCTTGAAACCTAAGGAAATTCCACCTGCTCTTTGAGTTTTTAGTACGGAAAGCTCAAATTCCCGACCTGAATGTAAAAGTACAATGGCGTAATACTTGCAGTATTTTTTTTAGTTAAAAGATTCGCACCACCAGCATCAACAGCAATATACAAGTGTCTTTAGATGTCTTGAGGAATTATTCTCTAACTATACCGACAAGTATGATGCAGACGCCTTTTTCTGCTAAATTTGAAACAGAATCATTATCATTGTGGGAAAACCTACTTGAGGCGTTCATTTGGGATTAAGAAATATTCTCCATGTCTTACGAAAAAGAAAAATTAAGAATTAATGGAACGTATATTCGCGATCCCTTGTCATGTCGACTGCTTAGAGTCGGGATTCTATAATTGGTATGGGAGACGTCATTAAGTGGATAGCTTTTCCTCGAAACAGCTTCAGAGATCAAGGTCCAAAATATGTTATACGAAGATTAATTTCCGACCGCACTGATTTGCATCTAAGATGTGAAACATACTTCGATTCGTGAGTATGGTGGGTATCGGAACGGTAGGGTGTCAAACGTACTGGTTTCCCACCCAGAAGGCCCGGGTTTCGAATCCCAGAGGTGGCAGATATTTTTCAGTTCCCGATCCCTTCTTGTGGAGAGCACTTTGAGTGAGTACGCCGTCCGTCGGATGGGACGTTAAGCCGCGGACCCCTTGGCGCCTTTCGTTAAGAGTAGGCTAATGCCGACGCCGGTTTCCTCTCCGCCCTTCCTTTCCCAACCATTTTAAATGACGCAAATGACCTTAGCTGTCAGTCGCCTCCCATAGAAACTACTACTACCACTCGTGAGTATGGTGGGATTTGACCCTGTCCAATTTTGCATTCCCATTTTCGCAAGTAAAGCCAATTGAGATAAAGGGTCTATTGGACTCAGGATCATACGAATGTGTACGCCTTCACATACCAACTATTTTTGCTCTTGGTTTGGGTGAGGTCGGTGGCTACCGGCTTCCCAACCTGAGTTTCCGTTTTGAAATTCAGGTGTTGGCAGAATATTTTTTGAGGTAACCCGATCCCTACTTGGGCACCATTTGGAGAGTACTTCAAATGGAGTACTCCTTCCGCCGGGTGGAACGCTAAGTTGTGTGGAAAATGGACAAGAGGGAACAATGTCCAAACCAGTCCAGGTAGAGCAATACAATAAATCAAATCAAACCGTTCTGCGTAATTCGTTAAAAGGTAAGTAAACTCCGACGCTGGGATTCTTTCCAGCCCACTCCATTTCCTGAAAATCCTACCTCTACCAAATAACTTACCTATCCCTGTTGGTGCAATGACCTAAGCTAAACTACATCTAAATGAGAAGTTCAGTTTAGGGTTCTAAACTTATTAATAAACTACTTTAAGTGTACTTATCAATTTCTATTCTAATTGTTGGTCCATGCCTATGTTAAGGATAAAAACGAAAAAGTGTTAAAAACAAAGCTCATAATTTTCCAAGTATATGATTAAATACTAACAGGACGCGTTCTTTTGTCCACTGTGAATAAAAGTTGAGATAAACGTTTTTACATAAGATCTTTTACGCAGCCGCAGTTTAAAAATTCTCACTGTGCATCATCTCGAATAGACACGTTGAATTAACATTACGCTTGTAACTCTTGAGGCTCTATTAGTGTAGGGTCACAAAGTTGTTTTCGCTACCCAATAGAGTGGCCACATTTTTACGAACAAATATTGAAGCTATTCTTTTAATTTCGTCATTGATTTTAATGGACATTATTAATGAAATATACATGCTTTAAATCCAGATATACATTTTATAAATATCCACTGTAGAAATTGGGGATAAAGGGAATGTGGGAAGTAGAGGGAATATGTTTCAATATAAAATATATATTGTCTGATTATAAAATTTTTGTAAAGTAGGAAAATCTTGATAGATATTTTAATGTCTGATGTGAAACATTTTTATAAAACGTAAATTAAAATTATTCAATAATAATTTTTTAATTTACTTCATTCAAGCGCGTAAGATGGTGTTTTCTCACTGTTATAGTGACTGTTCACCTTAAATTATTTAGTTTTAAATGCCTTATCCAGGCTTTAGTGGGACTAATTAAGTTTTTTACTACTTCTAAAATAACCCTCTATTTATGATTGATTATTTGATAATCTATCACCGTACGGTCTTAAATAGTCCCAGTAAGCAATTATTATTAAATAAGACGAATTTACGATTAGATGAAGGTATAATAAAGCAAGCAGATGAGCGTTTTTTTGCTCTAATCAAATAACCTAGTACCAAAAGCAAATGATAAAATGTGATTTACCATGTCCTTAGATAGGCACCATTATATGAGACTTAGAATACAAAAATAATTTAACGTTATATTTCTAAGAAATAGATATACTTTTACATACCGAATTTTAGAGATTACGGCGTTTTTTTAAGAGAGAATGGATACGATCGGCTTTGCTGCAAGATATTGGCTAATTTTTTAAAGCATTTAAAATTTAAAACAATAAAACGAAATCATTATTAAATTATTGGGAAAAGAAACTTAGTGAAATTAAGTCATGAGGGTTTCATGGTGTGATACATGAGAATGAATAGAGCAAGTGAGTTAAAGAAGAAAAGCACAAATATAATACTTAATTTGTAGAATAATTCGAATGTATGATGGCAAGTTAGATTTGCTTGGAAAAATGAGGAATTACGGGAAAATAGTTAAGATAGATGTTAATTATATTACTGTTTGTTTGCATGGCCGCTGTATTTTTTAAATATAAGCGCTCCAGTCGTTTGAAACAAGTATGAAAAACATAATGGTAGAGTGTTCACTACTAAAGATAAGCGTGTTATGAATTTACTTTCTCGTAGGATCTAATTGTATCTCTATGTATCATAAAGTGAACTTTGTAATTATATTAATTTTAAATTGATTTAAAATTTTAACTTACGTTACATTTATATCACAACTATTTGCATTATGTAATTTAATACTCCTATTTTGCGCCTTGCCCCATTGTTCTTTATATTTGTCATACTTAAACATTATATTGCTTCCTTTCATTCCGTTCAGATAACTATATTCATGTTATTTCATGATAGAATAATTAATTTGAATATTTTATAAATACTTCTTGTGGTTCAATGAGGTAATTTTAGGACAAATAAGTCAACAGTGGCCGCCGTAGCTATACTACACCCATCGGCATGCATGCATGGTTCACCATGGACCAATAGGAATTAAGGATTTTTCATACCAGTTGCTCCGGTACGACTGGTCGTCTTTGGCTACGTTAATTGTGAAAGGAAAACTTTAGCTATCAGGTATGATTACTTATTATTGCTAGAAGGTTTTTGTTGCATTAATAATTGAAATGACTAATATTGTTGGATACGATCGAGAAACGGTATGTGTTATTTTAAATGTAGTCGTTTTCCGCTGTTCAAATGTGCTTGACGGAAGTGATTGGTGGTTTGAAGATTAGTTTAAATAGTACATATCCTCTAAAGATTAACATATTCCACATCAATTTATTTGTTTATTGGGATATTTTTGTTGTTTATAAATATTGTACATTGTATAATTTTACTAACATCGACATGTAGTATTACGAGGTGGTTGGTATTGGCAATTTGAACCTTGCTAATATTAATATTAGAAGTGTTTGCAACGTAGTTATTGGACATAATCCTTATCTAATGTTATGAATTGTCTTTTATATTTAGAACTTATGCATAAGATACAGTTATTAGTTAGCATTTCTCTCTCTACCGTTATAGATAGTCAATTTTTCCTAAAGTAGGTTAACAAGATGTTCTTCACATTCTTCCATGGTTGACTATATTAGGCTAAATGAGTGAGTTCAATGCAATGTGAAAACTGTATAGTATATTTTGAGACATGGCTAAATTTCATTCAACTTTCCTCGGTTTAACGGTTTCCTGGCGATTCGATTTTTATTTATTTTAATATTTGGCTATACCTTAGTTTCAAGATAGAATTGCAGAAAAAATATTTATTAAAAAAACTATTTCTTTGATAATTTGTGTTAGTTATGTCGAGGGTGAGTTAGTTTCTTTAGATTTCACCCAACGTCATCGTTACTGCTATTTTAATGTGAGAAGTTAACATCCTTTGAACCTTATTATAATAATTAAAATGGGAATAGCCATAGATTGACGATTTTTACTGATTTGTCCTATTTAATAGTACTAAAAATGGCATTTCTGATTTTGGAATTCTGAGTCTTTAAACATAGGCGTGTCTACTGCGTATGAAAGAAAGACACTTGACAATTGTACTGATTCAACCAAATACTCAAACGTCATTGTGTTTAAAGGTCTAACTGTATTTGAAGTGGAAAGCATAAAACTATTAAAGTGGTTGTACCCCTCGGAGAAATCCAAGCATTACAGTTCATCATCAGCTATTAGACATTTTACAAGTATTCTTAAATAACTTGTACTGCACAATGACAAACCGTCTGTCAGAAAATTGTTAGCCTTATTTTTTTTTAGCATGTGGCCAAGAAATTATTTTCTTGATTTATGAAATTATTTTGAGATGACACTTAAACCAATCAGTAACCTGGAACTAAGCTAATCAGAACTCACGACTTTAATCCGAGTTGGGATTGAATGTCTTGCTGGGGTGATTGTAATGTGCTATAGTTGTAAATATTTTTAATTTCAGATAATTAGTATTTCCGACAATGCAAGCTGTAAATGTTTATTCAACTAATGTCACGTCAGAAAACCTTAGCAGGCATGACATGCTGGCATGGGTTAACGACTGCTTGCAGTCTAATTTCGGAAAAATAGAGGAGCTGTGTACCGGTGCCGCATATTGCCAGTTTATGGATATGCTATTCACAGGTAGGATATTTGTTTTGATTTCACATAAAAAATCAAAGTTGACATCCATATAAAGATGGTTATATTTTAACCCCACTGACATTTTTCTAAATTTTAGGCAGCATAAATCTGAAGAAGGTGAAGTTTAAAACAAACCTGGAACATGAATATATACAGAACTTCAAAATTCTTCAGGCCTCATTTAAAAAGATGGGAGTTGATAAGGTAAAACATCTGTTTTCACAGTTTAGCTTAAGACATTTATCTAATGTCTGCAAGAAGTAAAATATAGATAGCTAGGTATTCTTTACAATAAATTATTACTGAGATTCGTCTCACCGAGTACATTAATTTTACTTGAAGAATAATTAAATGAAACTCTGCAGTTAGCATGATGGCAGGTGTTTTTTACTCTAGTTTTGCAGTGCACAGACCTCGTTTTCATACTATTATGATACTTTTGGCACCCTTCTTTCAAGTTCATGAAGCACCTTTGTAATATTTTTCTCAGAGCAGAATGGGTGAAAACTAACAGTACAATCTCCAAAACTCAACATAATATTTGAGCACATGTTCTTTGAAAAATTGTTTCCACTTATGCCCCGGGACTAAAACAGTCATATTTGATGGATGATTAAGTGTACTAAATTATAGGGCCATAGAATGTTATGTCATCCATTTTGATGGACCTTTTACATTGATTGGTTGGAATGGATGTGTAGGTTTCCATAATGAAGATCTGGGGTAAATACTTCTCATTCCTTCATTTTCCAAAGTTTCAGATTGTTAAGAAGTTGTTTGAGAAATTGTTAAGACCTCACAAAAATAAAATCTAGTGGTAAAAAGAGAGAGGTTTATTTCACAAAAGGGTCTGGTAGGATGGAAAAAGTTACTTCTGCAACATGCTTCGGTGATAGATATTCCTAAGAATTTTTTGTCTTGTCTTTAAGCTGATAGGGGACTTATGGGCCAGCCTTGTCATTTCATCAGCATTATACTAAGTTACATGGAAATCTGAATTCCAAGCAAGAATATATCCCAATTGTGGTGAAATGTCTTTCTAGCAGAACTTATACTTCTATTTGCAATTTCCAAGGTTTTATTTATTTATAAAACAATTCCCCTTTCTGGTCCAGCCCTTTACCGATCTAATGTACAGTTTTCAATCCTATTTGAATCATGCTTTTTTCCACTCTGAAGAAGTGGTTCAGAAGGGTAAAATTCTAGAATTTGGTCAAATCTTGAGGGAAGCAAGAGCCCATCATTAACAAATAATCTTGTTGGATTGCAGGTACCACAAAGAAAATGGAGTGAGGTGATAATACCACTCATTCCTTACTGCTACTTTGTGCTTGGCAAATTTTTACTCGATTTTCAAATTTTTTCAATTATTTTCACACAAAATAATATCATAGTTGGTACTTATTGCAGTTTTTTGCAAGCTTTGGTTTATGGCCTCTTGTTTTTGCAAAATCATTATTAAATTGAAGTAACTAACTTTTGCTTGTATTTTTATGATCTTGTAATGATTCAATCAACATTTTAAACATTTGCAATTTAATGGATTCATAATAGAATTTAATTTCTTTGAGAAAGGGATAATTGTACATCTCTTCTATCGGCAAGTTCTTTTGAAATTATCAGTTGCATCTTTTGCAGTATGTAGTGGGTGAAAATGGATGATAGCCTGTGGTGCTATTAGTTAAAATAATATCAAGATATTTGGTTCGGTGATTTTTCTTTAAATATATGCATTCATTAAAATAGAGGCCCGGAAGAACCCTGGGATGATTATTGGCCACTGACCCAATGACCTGGTTTCAAATCTTTCTAGTACCTCTGGACATCTTCCACTTCTTTCAAACTTGATTTTTTGGGTACCAGGTTTTTCCTGGGTTTCCCCTACTTGGATGTATGAATTTTACGTAGTACAATGTTTAATATGAGATGAGCAGCTGTCACAAATGTAATAGGTTAACCCCTGAAAAGCTGTGTGATGGTCCTACAACCAAGTTCACCTAGAAAGAGTAGCATAGTTGTCAATATGCCCATTATTTCTCTTTTTCTCTCTGCCCATTGAGCAACTGCTAGTGGGCTTTGTGAGCCCATACTTGAATGCACTTGGGTGTTTTTGAGATTGTACTGTGATTGGGTTCAACAAGTGTTAAATTCATTGTGCTGTAGTATGAGATGAATTTGAAGTGGCGCAGTCTTAAAAAAACACATTTACCCATTTTGATTTTTCGGCTCTGTATAACTATCATCAGGTGCAATAGTCATGATTAATCACATTGTTTGTTTGTTCATTTGAATTTTAATTTAACTGTGGTTCTTAGAAGTGGTTCATCCCCTTTTCATAGTGAATTAAAGCTAGATTTTACGAGACTGCAATCTCCATGCTGCTTAGCGCTCAATTAATTGACCAAGTTTGACGGATGCTCTCAATTCTTAATTATTACTTCATTTCCCTTTAATATTCAATCCTTATCACTTATCCAAAACTAATTAATCACTGATTGTAGCTCCTGGTTTGATGTCATTTTTGTGACTTGCCAGTTCATAGATATGAGTGTACATGATGTGTATCCTCATACAATTTTAGAGATTTGCTATTACAACATTTTATGTAAACAGGTAGGCAGTAAATTTAATAGATAATTAGTTAGAAAATGTTTCATGTTATTTTGACACATGTTTTCTTCAAATGACAATGATTTTGTGATCTCATTCAAACACTTAACTGGTCTTACTGGATTTTTGTCATTGTTTCAAGTACAAAATTAAATTTGTTATGCATTAAAATTTTACAAAATTCAATTCCCCACAAAATTGCCATGGACAGTCTCCAGTTAATTATTCTCTATTGTTTGTGGAAAAATTCATTGTAAAAGATTATACAGTGGCTAATTGATTTACAAAATGTATTAAATATAATCATTTCCATTTCAGGATTATTTGTTTTTAGTTTTATCCGTTTTATTAAGTCCATATTTATGGTTATGTAAACAAAATATTACGCATGAAGTGTTCAATATTGAAATACATGGTCCCATTTTTAATAGACATGTACCTGATATTTGTTTATACTTGTTATGGGTAATGTTTTGTTACCCTTTCTGGGTTAGTCCTTCATTTTTAATGCACTATAATAATTTTATGGGCATTGTAAAAAATGTATTAGTGTCATCTTCAGGAAAATTACCTAAGTGTTCCTTCTGTTCTATTCCTTTGAAGTAGCAAAACAATTATGTCACATACTGTTAAATAATTAAATGAAAATTAGAAACAATGAGTTATTAGAGCCTCTTCTGGAGAAATAGTTTGATTTTGTCACCATACACACAAAATTAGAATTTTGTCAGCCTTAGTTCACTAGGAAGGCATCAGAAAGGTAGAAAATGTTAATAGGGTATGGATGCTATATAAAGGTAATTATTAGTATGCAGTATCAAAAATTTTCATTACAGCTTGAAGTTATTTTGACATTTAATACATGAAATTGTTGGATTTGAATTGAAACTGAAGTCTTGAATTTGTGAAATATCGGAGAGAATGAAAAGAGATGACTTGGTGAAGGAATTGGTGGGATAGGTGGAATTGGTAGGCAATATTCAACTACTCAGCTCTGTAGGAAATGGAGAGTGTGTGTATTTTAGATTACAATAAGGACTTTTGAAAAATTTAAGAAATTGAGTGACAGCAAACAGAAATAAATTTAGTGGCTTGATTCTTAATTGGTTGAAAAAATCTGATTTATTCAAAATAAAAAATCATTTTGGAATCAAATGATTGAGAAAAAATCAAAAGTGAGATGGGATACTTATTTGGAGATTAATATTCAAGTTGGTTATGTAACGGTCAGTGTTTAGTCTGTCCTTTTGGGGTTAGCGTTAAATAGAAAGTGACAAAATGCTGTGTATTCCAACATGGTTTAGTTTTCCACTCACAGGTAATTGTGTGTAAGTTATATGAAAAAGGAAATTAAATTAAAGAATATGTCTAACTTTTCTATAATTGAAGTGGTATAAAGATGGTTTTTACCTTTATGTGAGAATCACTGATGCTGAAATAGATTTCGCATATGGATTAAGTAGGTGAAGAGGATCTTAGGCTTGCCTATTTCACCTGCTAGTTATTAGACAAAATAGTATCCAATTGATTTCATAGTGCCTTTATTTGTGCTGATTGAACTCATGAGGTAGAATTTTAGGAAGTTTTCAGTCAGCTATAGTGTACCTACCTAAATGTCCTGATCATTTTTAGTTTTATCTTAGGATAGTTGGAAGGCATAAATGGTTTTACAAAATGATGTAAGTTTTCATAAAAAATTACTGAAATTAATACTTACCGTGATTGACATGCAAATATAGTTTACCATTTGGTTTCAATGAAATTAGTAAACTAGAAATGACTACATCCCTGCTTTGCCCAGTAGTTCATTTTTAGCTTCATGTCAGTAGCTATATAAGATATCCTCTGAATGCTTAATTTTTGTTTTTTTCAATAGAAGCAAAGGGCACAATGAAGGACTATATGTGTGTCAATCCAATTTTAATTTGCTTTTAAATTGAAATTGTCCTTTAAGTTGATATTCAACTATAGTTTTTTTTCTATTTTAATCAACCATTGCCATATACTAATGGTTAAAGCAAAAACTATAATTTGTGGATATTTTATATTTATGCAGAGAATCGGTGAATATTAAGTACAAATTTGTGATCATAATTTGAGTGAAACTCCATTAGCAGGATATTAGGTAGCTAATTGTTTGTGTGTTATGCAAAGGCATGCTTGATAGTTAGTATCTTATATTGCTATAAATATATTTGTAGATATCATAGTGCCTTTGGTACTATTGTTTTTGTTTGAAGATTTTTGCTAGAGCCTTTGTTTTAGCTGGGGTGAAAATATATTTTGTTTAACTTATAGGTGGTATTTCTGGGAGCTTGGACATAAGGTAAATTGAGTTTCTGGATGAAGTAGCTGTGTTATAGGAAGGGAATGTGAACCCAAGGTCCTTCCAAATGACAGATTAATCCTCTTGGAATGCTTTTGCTGAATTTGATATTGTTCATTAGAATCTAGCCTTGCTTGTCAAAAGCAACATTTCAAATTTTGAAAAGAATTCAGGAGATTAAAACCTAGCAAGTTGATAAGGTGACTGGAGTGAATAATTGACAAAACTCCCGTAAATATGGAATTTTTACTACAATCTGACCATTTACCTGTTCAATCAAGGTAATAAGATTTAATCATTTTAAAACAAGTTTGTCAAAATTGCTGATTAGTTACAATTAAATTTGAATCTACTTTATGATGTTAAAATCGATTCCTATAGCTAATAATTATTCTAAGGTCATGTATGCATTAGGATTATTTTAAAATGGAAAGTATTGACCTGGAACATCATGGTTATCCTTGAACTATGCTTGCATTGAATCCTATAATTGAAAATGTAAATTTGTTTCTAAGAAGCGGTAACTTCCAATATTTTTCAGAATAGACATTTCCTATGATTTGTTCATTTTATGTGATGAAACCAATACAGACATGCCAACTCTCCCGATTTAAGCGGGAGACTCCCGATTTTTCCTTCTTACGTTCTTGATGAACTGTTCAAATTGTGTACTTAGCTTAACATGTTAATAAAGTGTGACATTCATTAAAAATTGGCAAAGTGTCATAAAGGGATTAAGGTGCCATGCAAATATTGTGGTAATTAAAAGTGATTACTTCGTGATACACTTCTAAAAATCTCCCGATTTTTCATTTTTGAAAGTTGGCATGTCCTCCCGATTTTTCATTTTTGAAAGTTGGCATGTCTGCCAATAGGACAATGTTGGATTTTTTCTATTTCTATGATGTTCATATTTTAAGTTTTTCTTTAAAAATGATGACTATATTGCAAAAATACAAAGGTAGAGGATGGTAAAAAATGCATTTGTTTCTTAATGAAAGCTTCCCTTGTATGAGAGACAGTGCACAGTTCAGTTGTTTAGTCTCTCCAATAATATAGAATACATATATTTGGGTGTCTGACCAAATTCATGTGTCTAATGGATTTTTATTTCAGTTTCTTTCATTGTCTCTTGTCATTTTAGTTTGGTGTTCCTTGCTATTTATTGTCATTAAAATGACTTTTAAGAGCATAGGTTTTGCTCAGTATATCTTAATGATTTTTTATGCTAGTATTAGCTTACTCTAAAAAATTGAGCTCAAACTACTAATTAAAAATGGCTTAAGCAAACAGGCTTCTGAATAAATGGTACCAAATGGTCATAATTAACACCGTTGATACACATGACAAAGTCTGTTAGTGATGAATGGGAAATGCTTTGTTGAAGATTTATTTAGATAATGATTTTGAAGATTTTTTTTATCACTTTTTAAGAGGTCTTATTAATTAACTATAGTGTATTAAAAATCTTATTTAATTGAATGGTATTAATATTTTCTGTGATTATAAGTTTTTTTCAATCAGTCTTCATTTGAGTGGGGAATAATGTAAAAACATGCTGTAATAATCAAATTTAATTGTCATCGTGTGCATTTAGGTTGAGTATCAGTGAGTAAAGTACCATATTTGACTTGGGATTCTTTGCGCAGCTTAAAAAACAATTGTTCCAAGATTAAAGAATGGTATTAATCTGCAAAATACTTCTATTCATGTAATATGTTAAGTTTAGAGTAAATAATTTCTATGCTAGGCTTGATCCAGCACTGATACCCTTGTCTTTTACCTTAAGCACTGTGTTTATTATTGACAATATACACTTCTTTCTTAATGCTGGTTCCCTCTGTTCGACTTCCTCTGGCTTCTTTATTCCATTTGCAATGCACGCTGGTGCTCTACCTTGCACCTGATTACCACTGTAGGTTATACCTGTGGATAAACTGATCAAGGGGCGCTTCCAAGACAACTTTGAGTTCCTGCAATGGTTTAAGAAGTTCTTTGATGCCAACTATGATGGACGTGAATATGAGGCATATGAATGTCGTGGGGGTCTACCACTGGGGCAGGGTGCTCATCAGCACCTCCAGGCATCGGCACTCCCATCGTCAACGACTACCAGGAAGCCAATGCCAACTGCCCCCGCAACATATGCACCCATTCAAGTGCCCCCCACAACTGTGGTGCAGCCAGTGTCCTTGCCTCCTGTGGCACGAACTGCACCCATAAGGCAGGCTGGTAAATGACACAAGACTTCATTGCCATTCACACATTCCTTCCAGTTACTTGTTTTTGACTGATGTCACACATAGGGGGTCTTTGAAAGTTTTTATGTGGCATAAGTGGAAAAATGTTTTACCTGTAATGAGATTGATGGGAATGAAAGTTGGTGCCCATTTGCAAGTTTGTGGCAAGGCATGTTTTATGTTATTCTAATAATATTTAATAAGAGAGAGTGTTTCCTGTGTTTCTTTGACCAATTACTTAAAGAGGCTTTATTATAGTGAAAATATTTATTGGAATTTTTTAGAAAATTGCTTATATTCAGCAAATCATTCATTTCATAGAGTTTAACTTGGTAATTAAGTCAAGTGAAAATTACAAATGTCCCAAAAGATAATCTGAGCTACCATTTTTGTAGAATATTTTACAAACAAAAAATTTTAGGAATTTAGCTAACTCGTGCATCAAGAATTTTATTTCAGAAATTTAAAAATTTTTTTTTTAAATTCTAGTGTTAGCTTATTTAGCTCACAATGATATTGTAGTTTTAAAGTGAATGATTCCGAAGTCATTGTAAAAAAAATTACTTGTTGTAGTTGATTAATATCGTGAATTAGCTTGGTAATATAATTTTGTAATTCTTATCACATTTTATGTATAATTATAATCTAAATCGTGAATAATTTAACACAATTGGTAAATTTTGAATATGATAGTAAGGTCACAGTGTACGTAGTGAGTACATGAGTTACTTGTTTACTGTCCAAAAACCTGCTTGTGTTAAATAATAGTTTGTTTTATGTTTCTATGTATGGTTCACCATTACTGGCAGTTAGTATAAGTTATTGTTCTTATGCCATTGAGAACTTATTTCCTGTAAGTTTCTTATGGGTGATTAATGAAGTCAACACCAACACACAGTTGCCTAACTGAACCTTGACTTCATCTGACAGCATCTTTGTGTTGAATTGGTGAACTTTTTCTTTGGTTTAGCCTCTTGCTTATTTCAAAAGGTATTTGGTCAACTCTCTCACTGCTTAAGGCCCTTTTTTATGTTCTGTATTAAGAAGTTCAAACAAAAGATGTCATGGTGCCGGTCAGTGAATGCAACTTGTTAAAGATTTCAGGCAGTCTTACAGGTATCTCCTTCCAATAATATAATTGACTGCTGAGGATTTAGATGTAGATGTTCACAGTACATCCCAGTTTTTTATTCCTTTGCCTAAAACTTAGCCTATGCTGGCACCAAAATTCATTTAGTTAAAAATCACACTAATAATGCATGCTGCTGTTCAGATGGGATATTATCACTGTTCTTTACAACAGCCAATAATAAGACTCAGCAAACTGAATGTTTTAAATCTTGAGGATAAATGGATTAGTATTAAGATAATTGGAAAGTGGGAAATGATTTATTGTTGTAGGATTTTATGTTGTTAAAGTCATAAGTTCATTTTAGGAATTGATTTATTCTTGCAGTAATGAGTTTTCAAAAAGGACAGGTACTATATGGGACTTGAGGGAGTGGCTGTTTAGTGGAAATTACGACTCAACCCATTACCATCATTACTTTTGAGTGCATAGGTAGAGAGTTTAAAAATTCTTAAGTCTGAAAATAGCCAACCAAATGGTTTTGAAATCTTATTTTTATTTTTTTTTCTAAATCCATCAATATGTACTAAATCAGTCGGAAATTGGAAATGTTCAATTAGGTTTCCTGTTTAGTGAATTCTTGAACATGTTTGGTTTTTTCTCAGCTTATACAAAGACTCACGAGTGATGAAAGAAGGTATTTAGCTTTTCCAAATAAAAAGTTTATTTACGACCTAGGTTTCATTACAGCGCAAGATCTTCAGGTATGCTGTAGTGAAACCTAGGTCCTAAATAAATTGTACATGAGGGAAAGTCAGTGTCTTCTTTCATCATGAAGGATTTCCGCCGTGTAATGCCAGAAACTGTTATTTATCCAGTAAAGACTTGAAAGTTAGCATAGTTTAACATAGCTGTACATGAATCTATGTTAAATGATTGGTGGAAACAGCCACCAGCTTTGTTGAAAGTTTGTATATATTTGCAGATATTAGGAGGATATCCACTAAAAGTCTAAGTGGTAGTGTGTGAACGCTTTGGCTTTATATGCTACTCAAGCAATTCTTAAATGGTATCCTCCTGATCAGAAACTTTAAGTGAACATTTTTCAATTTGAATTCCTTAAAAAGTATTAGATTCAGTATTCTGCACAGAAGTGAATGCTTTGTCTGTAGTTAGTTGTGAATCCCTGCCAACTACCACAAATTTTATTTGGCATTTTGTTGCTAGCAATTTCCTTTCTGTGTGTGGAGCAATTTTCGATGGAACAGTTCCAAATTTGTGCTTGTAAATTTGGAAAACTAGAAAAATTGTTTTCATCAGGCTATGAAACTTGGTGTTGCCAAAATGTTATCATCGTTCAACTATATCACATATTTGGTTTTAATGATTTATTTGAAAGTATTGTGTATAATACTTTCATGAATTTAATAAATTAGAACTTATGACTGGAATTTGGTAGCATATAATTCACATTTTTTACATTTTCTAAATTTTCCCCACATATAGGTTGGCTATTTTCAAGTGAATCTCATCACATACACTTATTTTGCATGAAGTGATGTTTACCGTATTTTTTGAATCTGCGTGTTCATGAAAAATAAAAATTAATCATCCTAATTAAAGTCTAAAGTCACAAATTTGTTTTATGGGGAGTGGAAGAGTTAGTTCTAGCTCTCATGATTATTGTTATTAATAAGTTAATGTGCAGCAATAGTTAAGGGATTTTCACATGTGCTCCTCCTAGTTTTCATTATTTATCAACTGTCATATGCTCTTAACACTTTGCTGTAAATTTTTTACCTTGTCATTTTATGTGTTTGTTTTCCTTAATTATATTAATAACTTCATGATCCATATATTTGTTATACACTTTCTTGATCTAAAGTTTTCTCCTGATAATTGCAGTATTGATTTTTTTATGAATGTTCATCTTCTTCAGTGATGCCCAGTCTGCATCTATCAAAAATTTACCTTAAATTGTAGACTACCGAATATTTGAATATCTTTCTTTAATTGTTCAACCACTAATTTCTTATGTAACTCCATCATTATCCTTTGACCACCTAAACTTCGTTCTTTGACTTGTATACCTATCAATGATTCTTCAAAGTTCTTATCAGTCATTTATTCTCATTGATAATTTCGTCATTATCAAATTGTAGAGGTTTTTGCTGGAAAAAAATTAGCATTCTTTTCTTTGATACCAGTTCCTAGTAATTTTGTTTTAGTTTTTCCTGTCTAGTTACTGGTAATGACATTTAGATATCATTTTTGACCCTGGTACAAGTCCATTCTTACATTTGAGTTGCTTTGGGCCATTATGCCAAAACTATTCGTGATACATATTGTCAATATATTTAACATTCACTACCCTACAGCTTAATATTCTTCCTGTCCTGGTACTCAGGATTCCTGACCTGGTGAGACAACTTTCCAACATTTTGTTTCCATTACTTCAGTGATGACACCTAGAATTAATGGTCTAATTGATGTTACCTAGGTATATTTAACTAAAAATGTGAATAATAACAACTTTGTAAGTTCCACTGATTTTTATTTTAAAAAACAACTGGTTTCGTCGAATAGTATACATCATCAGGTGCAATATACAGGACATATTTCACATATATGTATGGATGTAGTAAGAGGGGGTTTTGGGTGGATGGTAGGTGTGGTGTGGAGGGGGTAGGAGAACTTGGGAGAACGGAGGAGTGAGGATAGTGACCAACCAAGGAAGGGGGAATATGCTATAGATGAAGTGTAGAGCAGCAGCCACAAATGGTGGAGTTGACTCTCTGCAGGGGGTTGATGGGTGTTGCTAGGTAGGGGAGAGGTGAATAGGAGATGAAGGGGGGAGACATTTGGAAAAATATTACTGGGTTTAAGGGACATCGAGGAGAGGAGAATGTAAGAGAAACATTATCATTGACCAGGAACCCATTTCAAACATTTTTCTTTATCTCCAGTTTTTCTTAGACGACTTCTTAGGAGTTCCATCAATTTGAGCCAAAAACCATAGTCTATTTAACTAGTTCTAGGTACCAATCACTGTCAAAGTCATCTGCTGGGTATCTCTTCTAACTACTGTTTTGTAATACTTTTTTCACCAGATTTTTATAAATATTGTACGAGGGTAGGCTGGAAAGTAATGCACACATGCTGGTAGAGCACGAACAAAAACAAATAGCAAGATTGGGAAAAAAGTACATCATAGTATAATTCTTAAATTTCAAAATCATATATTTATTTTTCAACTTAGTCACCGTTAAGGCTAACACATTTCTCCCAACGTGTAACAAGTTTTTTCATTCCGTCACTGAAAATCTCTTCTGACTTTTCTTGAATCCAGGACTTGAAAGCTACTTCACCTCATCGTCCAAGGTGTAATGATTACCCTTGAGGTGTCTCTTGAGTTGAGGCAAAAATAAAAATCTCAAGGTGCAAGATCGGGGGAGTAAGGGGGGTGTGGAATTAGTTCAGATTTCAGGCTTCACAGAGCCTCTCTGTTTGTGTGCGAGGTGTGTGGATGGGGATTGTCACATTGTAAAATTATTGGCACCAGACTGCCTTTAACATGACAAACTTGAGATCGGAGGTGTTTTTAGAGTCTGTATATACTGAGAAGAATTTACCGTTGCCCCTCATTTCAGAAAATCACTCACATAAACTCTGCGAGTATCCCAATACACTGTTAAAAGAAGTTTCATCAACAATTATGGTTTTTCCAGGCTGGTAACCACGAAATTTCACTACCCATCGATTTATAGCAGACCTATCAACAGCATCATTACCATAAGCAACCTTTAAATGATGAATCTTTGTAGGAGTCACTTATTCAGCAGTTAAAAATTCGACAACAGCACACTGTTTAACTTGCGTTGACATATCACTAGAACACATCGTCATACTTCTGCTTCTCAAAATTACTGGATGAATGAAATTACCTCAAAACTGCACATCCATGTTGAGGGGGAATGTTACTTCCACATGCCACCAGGAGTGCTTCTGAAGGTCATTTTGTTTGTGGTCTACTAGTGTGTGTGCATTAGTTTTCAGCCTACCCATTATTATTATCTCCATTAGGCTTTGTTGATATTTAATTCCAAGAATCTTGTTCAAAATAATGAGGACATATTGAGAACAGAACCCTAGTAGTCTTTTGTTCTAATTACCCAATCTATATTTTCTCATAGTCTCTACTTTGTGTTATTCACTCTAATTCCAATCTCTTCAAAAACATTTTATTCTCTTATTATTTTCTTTACCATTCTTCTGTTCATTTTAACAAATCAACCAATTCACTTCCATCATTGTTTGATATATTGCTATTCTAATCCTACAAGGCATAGATATAAATCCTGTCTTCCTGTAGATAGCATTTGCTACCTTTTGCATAATTCCCTTGCTTTTTAAATTTTTTTGTCTGTATGGTAACTTGATGAAACTGATTATTGCAGGCTGGTGTGTCCTGAAGCAAATCTGGGCAATGCTTCTCAATATCCCCTATAGTTCTATAGTTAATTTTTTAGTTTTTTAAGTTGCTGACAGGATGGAATGGAATCAAATATATTCCATTCTGTTTTCCTTTGGTTCATACATATTCTCTTTTATGAGATTACTAATGTGGCAACCCTTAATGTTGTTTATGTGCAAGATACCGACATTAAGCTATATTGAAATATGTAGGTGCAGTTTGTAGTAGACAATTCAAGGCCTTCTGCCAAAAAAATTGTCCATTGGATGCTGCCCTGAAAATAATTCTCCTTTGTGCCTCTCTAGAAAGTATTAGTCTTCAGAAAACTTAATCATGAAGCTCAGAATGATATAGAAGTTAGGTATATTGCTGGCTCAATATGATAAGGGAATAGGCTCAAACTCTGGAAGTGCCATATTTTTCAGTCAATTGTGGTTTTCTGTGGGTAACCTTAAAAAGTGGGATTCAAAGCACCTTTGATTAAAATTAGGCCTATACCAATGTCAAGGTTTTTTCTATCTATAGTGTATATATAATAATAAGTATCCTAGTAGTACAACCTGGTGAAATGTCCCACATAGTCTTAGAATTGCTTGTGAATTAATGTCTTATTTATATATTTGAATGTTTCAAATCATTTGAGTGTATTCTGCCTCTCAACCAGTTGAAAAAAATACTTCAAATTTGCAAGTTTAGTTTATTGGAAAAGTGTGTTTTGAATGGCAAAGCCTGTGTAACATATTAGAACAAGATCTTCCACTCCCAATGATGGTTATGGTATTTTTGTTCTGGTACAGCATAGTTCTCCTATGCTATAAGTTAGTATTTGTTTTTTGTACTTATTTCGTGTGGTGGATTATTGGATATTATGTTTTATTGTATATAATGACAGCATAAAACTTCAAATGTCTCACTTCAAACTATGGCCGATTACACAAACTGCTCCCAGTTGCACTGGAATTGTTTGATTTTGACAACACACAACTAGAAGTGAATTATTAATAGTGCATTGCAGCTGTGATTGCACAGTTATTGCCTTTGTCATGCATACACTATATTGTTTTGTGCACACATTTAGTGTGTGCTGTATTTTCTTTTTATAAGGCACAGTAGAACCCATGTTGCCAGTGGCAATCACTGTTTTTGTTCACCTTTTTTGCATTTAGGCATTTGTGGAATTGTTATGCTGTATTTTAATGCAACATTTCATAGTAATTACTACTTTGAAAGCTATGGCTTGATGTCTGCTTGGTGAAAACATCAAAACCTTCATTTTTTTAGCCTGCTTAGTAAAATATATTGTATGCATCTAGTGTGGGCTGTGTTTGGTGATAAGATTTGTATGTAATCCTGTTGTCAGGGATGTATTAATTTTTCCCCCTACCTGTTATATGTTTTTGTGTATATATATAAACATCTTGTATTTTCTTCAGCTTGGTTCTTATATTTTTTGTGATTTTTATTCATAATCTCTTATATTGTTAGACACCTTACGTAATCCCAGTGTTTACAGTTATTACCATTGTGCTCTCCTGATGAAATTTGTATATATTTCAATATTTCTGTATTGTTGATTGGTTATGTCCATGGCTTTTAATTATTTTGTTTATTTCATGAATTTTTTAATTGGTGGCATATTTGCATGGAAGATTTGGTGCACTGATTATTCTCTTGCTTTGAAACACCATGCCTGACCCCTCCCCTCCTATCATATCACCTCTCAGATAGTGCCAATTGACCGGCTGGTGAAAGGGCGTTTCCAAGACAACTTTGAGTTCCTTCAGTGGTTCAAGAAGTTCTTTGATGCCAACTACAGCGGAGTGGATTATGATGCAATGGCGATGCGAAACAGTGAAATTCTAGGGGGAGGTGGGGCATCGGCTCCCAAAGGCCATAATCATTCTGGTGTCAAGAAAGCATTGGCTTCAGGGAACAGGGAGGCCAACTCAACCTTCAGTTGTGGTTCAGTTACTTCTACAGGAAATGTTGCCACCGTGCCACCCATGTCACGTCCAACATCACGAGCGGGTGAATTTTCATGATATATATATATTATATATTTGAAAGTATTATTGTTTTGGGGATAATTTGTTTGGAGTAATTTAGTTTGGTTCTTTAATATTCCTAAGAAGGGTTTTAATGATATAGGTTGAGGTGTCCACTCTTGATTGAGATGATATTTGCATCTTGGTTTCTGCTCTTTATTTGCAAAAAAATATATTTTCAGTATCTTGCACTTTTATGTGCTAGTAATGTGTTGCTTACTCATTGACTTCATTTAATGAGCTTTTGTTTTTAAGTTGGAGTATTTTATGTGAATGACAGGATACTCCAGCTCAGTGATCCCACTGAATTTGATTCATAAGAGTAAATAGGTTAATTGTGCTCCAATTGAGATAATCTTCATACTCGGCATATTTTGGAGAACTTAATTGTTCTGGAATGTTAACTAAATGCCAATTTTATAGAAGTATTAATTCTCTTCTAAAAGTCTCATGACCAATGAAAAACTGCATGATTTTAAGTGGATGTATGCATATAGATAGTTCATTAAAAAATTTATTATAAAACTAAACTAAAAAGCTTCTGAGCAATTTTATGATAATTTTTAGAATACTTGTTGCTTTTGTCTGCATTTATTATCCTAATCACATCTTTTTCTCATAATAGATGGTTCATTTCCTTTCTGCTATTTTAGAATAACTCTAAAATACCGGAGTACAAGAAGTTTGTTATTATTTGTTTTCATTGTAATTATATTTGCAGGGGAATATTGATGTATGATTTTAGCAAAGATGCCGCCAGTGCTCTTAAAAGGTCACTGTCAGAAGGGAGGTTAAGGGTGAAATAAACATTAAACTCTATGTTATATGTCTTAGGAGAACAATTATTGTACGAATATGATGAAAAGTAACCATGATGATTAATTTCTATACCATTAGTAAAGTAAATTATTGGGCTCTCTTAATTTCCTTGAAGTTCTGTCACGATAATGCATCATGCTAATTTTGCTGTTCAAGAAAAAATAGAAATAATGAAGGCAAATCAGTTTTAGGTTTGGCAAATTTGTGATTGGGGATATTAATGGAACATTAATTTCCCTATGGTCTGTATAAAGTCAGTAGTGTCCCTCTTAACCCAAATCAGTTAGTTTTGATTTTGTCAACAAGGAGTGACTTTTCTGGTGAAAGTGCATATTTTAAACTTGCTGGAGTTCATTAGAACTATTTTTGTTATTTTGTGCTGTCAATTTTGACTCTTTAAATTTCTTATAAAGTTTAATGCAGAAAGTGTAAAATTTATTGCCTAAAGTAGTGATTACTGCTACTTTCTACTGCTTATTGTGCGTGGAAGGCTGGAGAATTAGTTATCCTAAAGTAATTTGGGTTAATAATTTATATGTGGAGGAATTAATGCTCTCCTTTAGTGGTTATGTAAGCGTTAATGCATATGATTCAATTTAATGGTGGCTTGCTATTAAGCAAAGGTCAGCAAGTGCTTGATGGAAATGTTTTGCCATTTGACTATGTTCCCAGCATTTATTTTATTAGTGATAGGTTTGCCATTGTTGTAGTGGTGCATTACTTGTTGCATGTGACGCACTAACATTGCATGTACGTGATGAATGTGATAAATCAATTTTTTAATTACATTCATTTCAATTTTCACCTGGGGTTTTGTGTTAAACATTCCCGTGAGGATTATTGTGGGGTGATCGTTTGAAGTTTATGCTGAATATTTCATGGTGATCAGTTAATGCTAAATATTACCAAATATTTGTATCTCACAACTATTAATTGTCTTAATTCACAGGTACTGGCACATTCATGTATTCAATTGTATTTCTTTCCATTTTAATGTAGTACCAAAGGCACAGGCAAATCCTCGAGCTAACCCCATGCGATCAAACCAGAAGGGAGATAATGGGAGAGTGGAAGAATTGGCAGCTGAGGTAAAAAATAAGAATACTGTTGATGCAAAAAATATTTCTTCTCGACCTTTTGTTTATTTTTTTGCAAAATATCCATTTCTCTTTCAGCTGCTGGATATGAAGCTAACTGTTGAAGGCTTAGAAAAGGAAAGAGATTTTTATTTCGGTAAGCTGAGAGACATAGAAGTTATGTGCCAGGAGAGTGAAGTGCAAGGAGCTGATAATGGATTGGTGGCAAAGATTCTTGATATTCTTTATGCAACTGAAGTAAGTAGTACAACTGCTACTTTTAATAAATTCTAAATGATAATATATTCAAGTTTTATTAATGCTTTGTTTTAACGAAAAAAGGGTATGAAAACCCAAGAATACTCTTATTTTGAAAATGGTTGATCCAGTTTTAATGTGCTATCTCACAACTTTTCAGTGTTCAGAACATTGGACCATCATTAATTCATTCATTCTTCATTTTTTCATTGCATCATCTTATTTGTCGTCATCACGTCTTAATATCATAGGGCTACTAATAAATATAAATAAAGTTGTGATTGTATGAATAACTAATTTTGAGAAATTATATTCGTTAATGGTAACTTAAACGAGGTTAAAAATTTGCTTATAAAAGACCTCTCCCATTTTACTACCAAAAATACTCAAATACATGCATTCATGTACAGACCTAAAATTGACAATGTTGCTAATTTTTTATTAAGACTGCTCATTTGATGTTCAAACTACTGTTTTTAATAACTGCAAAGTAGGAATGGTCAGTATTGAAAAACATACAAATGGCAACTATTGCTATTTTATTTAACTCTTGTTTTGTCCAATAAGTGAAACCTCAAGTTTATAGACCCAAGTATAAATAATCCTTTTTTTAAGGATTCGGAGAGATATCCTAAACAGTGCTATTAAAACCTCAAATTTAACCTGCATACTCCTAAAACCTTGTAATTATCTGAAACCTCATCCTTCTAAAGAGTGGAGCCAGTTTTCATTGTATTTTTTTTCTCAGTTTTCATTTGTATGTTTGATTTTATTATTTTTCTTTTTTGTTTTGATGCTTTAAAATAGTTAACTTAAATTTGCCAATGTGGTATAATAATCTATTTTTGAAATGACCAGTCACATGGCGCAATGAACTGAACTGTTCAAAGGTGAGGATTTTGTTTTTCCAACAAGAGCAGGCTTTGTAACACACTTAAAATAACATCAGAGCTTTTGACGTGACATTGGTTACATGTTATTTCATTTTAATATTGATTATTTTTATGTTAAAAAGGCTGAAAGAAATAAAAAATTTGAAAATCAAGCAGGAGCTGGAAATTCTGTAAAAATTACATGTGTCATTTAATAAGTCCTTTCAAGTCAGGAAAAATTTGGAACCGGTTTTTGGTAGACTATTTTTCAACAATCTACTTTAAGCCCA
This sequence comes from Hetaerina titia, assembly GCA_037158775.1. Classification (NCBI taxonomy): domain Eukaryota; kingdom Metazoa; phylum Arthropoda; class Insecta; order Odonata; family Calopterygidae; genus Hetaerina; species Hetaerina titia. Next base: position 90,471,317 of record CM073769.1, on the reverse strand, counting down.
ATACCCTTCCAGCGATCTTCAGCTTTTTTTAAGCTATCCAAAAAGTACAATTTTATAAGATCCTCAATATCTGTGTTGGCGATGACCACCTTGTTTGCTGTGAATTTCCACTGAACCATTTTTTCAAGTTTAGAAGGAAAAAGTAATACTTAGGGGAGGAGGGGGGCTAGTCTAATGAATGCAGTGGGTGTTGTATTAATGCAAACTTAAAATCCATAATTTTCACCATTGAAACTTCGCAGACATGTCTTAATGGAAGGAATTTTTTCCTTTGCCAAATGAGGACGTTTCCTTGATTTCTTTGCTGAACCAATGTAATAAAAATACATAATACTCTACATTTATCGTTTTTCCTTTTTGCAAGTAATCGATGTAGGTTTTAATTATAACACAGGTATTTGTTTATAGATTTCATGTATATTCATGTACACAAATATAGAACGCAGCCAATATGTAAATAACTACATACTCTATTCATATATTGTCATATTTGGTTTAGTTTGATGTGGAGCGACAATTTCTGAAATCCATTTACAGAATAGAACAGGTTATTTTTTGATAGTTTGAACAGTATTTTCTTAGAAACGTACTTTTGTTTCATATTTGATTTCATGGGGAAGCTTATTAAACAACCTTAAGCTCATTGCTTTGGGCCTGTGAGCAGTATTGTGTGTTTTGACAAATGGCTGGTATAGGTCATTGCAGGTTCTTGTATGGTGGCCATGATAATTGCTGTTGGACCTATACTTGAGAGATATTACCCTTTGCATGCAAGATGACAGAAAAATATATATGTACGGTCCTGGTAATAAACCATGTCTTTTGAAAGAGGTCTACATGGTGTATCACAAGGAACATTACCCTTAACACATGTCCACATGGGGAGAGAAACCCCCAAAGAGGATACTAAACGTAACACGAATAAAATTCACTGAGATAAATGGATGAAAGGACCTCAGGATACGTAGAATGTTTCTGATATTTCTTATAAGGAAGCACAAGGAACCTCTGTTCCTACCAAGACTTGTTTTTGTGTGGGTTAACTCTATGGAAGTTGGTACTGGAATTTTGGGGAATGCTTACACCTACTGCATCTATTGAGATTGCAACAGAAACTTTGTTTTTATTCGTGAAGGAATGAAGCAACTGGAAATGCAAAATTGATTTCTAAAAGTAAAATAGAATCCAAATAAATAATTTATTAATTATGACAGTTACCTAATTCCTTTTTTCTAGAAAGCAAAGGAAAGTCAAATTTTTCACTAGTTTCAATGCGTGTTCAATCTTTAGCTAAAATAGGGATTTGTTTCAATTTGGACCTAAAGTTTGCTTGTTGATGTAGATCATTCCACAACTTTGTACCATAAAAGTATTGTAATGGCATATAAGCTGACGCAGCAAATACTAATTCATTTGTATACCATGCTTAGTATTCTGTTTGATACATAAGTGACTAATGGAATCTTTCTTCCAGGATGGATTTGCTGCACCTGAGGATGATGGTGATGTGGCGCATCAACCAAATGATGAAGAGGAGTATTGAAATCTCTGCAAGCTGTAAAAAGTTGTTCATTATGAGCTCTCTCTTCTCCAGCCCATGTCCACTCCACACCTGAGTGGTGTCAAGAAAAGGAAAGATTTCAGAAATTCTGCCCAATGGGAAGATGGACAGTTGCTTCTGTTATGAGTTATTGTGATGCACACCATTCACTAATTACTTGTGCTGCAAGACCACCTTTTAACACAAAAATATAACCTGTAGATGAGCGTTCATTTTAATATTTTAATGCCTTCTTTGTTCACATTCCGGGCTTTCTATGTTTGCGAGGAAGTTCAGTCACTAATGGTTAATGGAAAGGTTTAGTTTCATTGAATTTTGTTTTATCACATGGTCCTAGTTACGGAAGGTCCATCTGTTTAAAATGTTTATAACTATCTCCTATATCATAATTCAGTATGCACCCAATATTACTTTCCTTTGGCATCTTTGCTCTCCCCTCTTTTTGTGTATTAACAAAATTAATATGCGTCTTGATAATTATGGAGAACATGGGTATACATCTTTCTGTACTCTTTTTAATCTCCATTAGTATTAAGAATTAAGGTAAGGTTTGTTTCTTGCTGTGCTGAATATATTATTCAAGATATTTTATTTAAGCCTTGTGTGCTAAGAAGTTGTACATTTTGAACCACAATTTGAAACATATGGTGCAGTGTTAAGTGCATATGTACTTTTTGTGACAAATATAGTGATTAATTTTTATAGTGTTGCAAATGTTATTATGATGGAGTTAATTGTTACTGAATATTATGTTCCCTCCAGTTTGCTACTAAATTTGAGACTGGCTACAGTGATGTGTAGCAGTATGGATGATTTATAATTTAACGAGTTTGAAAATATTTATCATTATCAAGATTGTGTGAAATTTTTTCTTCGTTTTTTTAAAAGCTGTGTGCTTTAATAATATTTGCTTATTATTCCTAGGGTTTAGAATTTCTGCATTTTAACCAAACCTTTGCATTCATTAGGTTTTTATCTTTGCATGGAAATGCCTATCATTGATATAACATTTAGTGTAAAACATTTTTATCCTGCGATCTTTTTTATTTTAGTATTGCTTAAGATGAAGTATTCCTGAAAATGGTATATGAAAGCATCCAACTTGTAATGTTAAAAATGCTAATATTTATTTACCATTGATATACTTGGACCCAGAGATGATTTACCCTTCAAATGAGTCAACTATCTTGTATTAATAAAATTCCTCATGATAGAAAAATTATTAGTTAAAACATTGAAGTATTGTAACCTGTCATTTTTACTTAATTTTACCCTGAAAGATGTTGCAATAATTTGTCAGCTCAAAACAGTGTAAATAACAACAAAAATGTTTATTATAAGCTTGCAGTAATTTAAATAAAAAATTTCAATTTGGAAATACAGCATTTTTAATAGTATTTTCTGACCATTCACCATGCTGTTTCTTTCCACTTTCCCGATTGTCCTTGTCTCACAGTACGCTCCAGATAAACATTTTGATGATCTTTTTCTAGCCTCTATGGTTAGATAGTTATTAACTAAATAAGTTCTTGTTTTGCCAGGGTTATCTTGATCTCATGTGTAGATATTTTTGTTGATAATGCTTTCTGTCTAGGCAAACATTTTTAACCTGATCCAAGGGAGCGTCATTTATTTTTGTCAGTTTTGAAATTTCCATTGCATATTCTATCAACATTGTTTTGGTTTTTTTATTTTGGTTCAATTAAAACTCTTCTAGGTCTTTGGTCAGTATTTTGAACCTTTTGTATTCTCCAAAATTTTTTGGTATCACCATCACAGAGTTACTAAATATTTTTATCTCTAATTAATTGAGGCTATTGGAAAATATTCTGGCACACTTTCATAAGTGCATAAGAGAAGTAAGGATTTAGTATTTTACTCCAGATTAAATGTAGGCTTTCTATTTTTGCAAGGGAAAGGATTTTTAACTGATATTGACAAAAATGATGGAATTTATGAACTATCCAAATAGCTGAAGGAATTGCTCCCAAGATTCAGAACAATTCTTCATTGATGTTTGAAGAAATAATTTTTGTAGGTTCAAAAGGGAAACGAAACTTGGCAGTGCATGTACATTAATGAGCAACTTATCACATAGACTACTCGGTCCTTAAGCACATCTATATTTTAATATAAGTAGGTATTATAATTATTGGTATTCTACTGTTTAAGGTTGGTTTTTGATGTACATAAACTACATGGTGATACATTTCTTTGCCTCTTCTAACAAAATAGAACTTGATATCTGATGCTACAAAACCACTACTTTGACTTTCTTCCTTCCTCCCTACATGCCTCTCTTATTCCTGCCCTTTCCATCCTCTATTCCTTTCTGTCCAATTCACCCTTTCTATCCTCCACTTTTCAAAAGCCTCCATATATACACATCTTGCTTCAACAACTATGTTTCACGTCGTACAAAACCATGCTCCATGTCAAAGTTTTAATGTCTTTCCTTAACATTGCCTAACAGTTATTCATCCATAATACTCTCTTGGTCCAAATAATGACCAAGATAAGTTAACTGCCCTCTGCTATAGTTTTAACGTATTTTAATATTTAACTTAGCTTTTCTCCTTGGAAATCGTATAACCTTAGTTTTCTTTACATTAATTCTCATCCCATACCTATCACATTGACTTTTTAAAGTGCTCAGAAATGTTTGCAAGATCTTGACTGGCAAACTGATTTTATCCCCTGAATTTCATTCCTTTTCCAGTTCTTTCATGCATTGTGTACTATTTCTTCAACGTTGTCACTGAAAAGCACATATTACTCTTCTAACACTGACTATCTTGACTGCCCATCTTGTTCCATAGTCCTGACATATGCCTTTTTCTGTATTTGAATGAATGAATGTACCTATGTAACAATCTTCCGGCCAAATTTTTCCCTTATAAATTTCACAAACTAGTCCATAAAAACTCTTCCTTCCATGTTTTCCCAAAACATTAAACAGTTCCAAGGGAATGTTATCTGTCCCCATGACCTTATTTTATTTCAATTCCCTAAATGCCAAAAAGTATTTATGGACCTAAACTATCATAATCGATGTCACATTCTATGTCTAAGGTTGCTGGTTGACTTGAACATCCTGATCTTAAGTACATTATCCTGTCTCTCTTGAGTCTTTCCAGGTTTAATTAATAATTTTCCTGATGTATCTTTGATAGATAGCACATATTTATCTTTCTTACTTCCAGGCAGTGCTTTTACCTTCCTGTTCAGTGCACCATTTCCACCCTTCCTTGGTAAACTTTCTGTATCTTCTCGCTGCTACTTTTGCTCCATTAATTTCCTGCCTCAAATTATTATTCAAGTCCTTATACCTCTTCCTACCTAACTCTGTATTTAAATTCTTTGATAACCTTCTCTTTTCTGTTTCTAATCATCTCATCCGTAACCCACGGTTTCCTATCTCTTCCTATTTACAGTTTCTACACTTTTTTCATGGCTTTCAATGTCCATTTTTGATGTTCCCATTTTTATTCTATTGTACCCATCCCCTTTCCTCACTCATAACTTCCTCTACAGTCTGCTGATGCACATTTCTTATTGTTTCAGGTGTATTCTTCTATGTTCCATTTCCTCAACTGTCTTCCCTGTTATATCCTCTTGAATTTGACTTCACACTTCAAGAGCACTAAATTATGATCTGAATTCCCTTCAGCTTCCATGAAAATGTGAATTAATCATGCTGTTTGTAAGTCTGTGCCTAACTATTAATTTGTTAACATATCTTCCTGAATCCCTGAGTATTTTTCATGTATGCCTATGCTCATTGTAATTGAATACTTTCTCCTGCAGATATCAATCGCCTTCTTCCCCCTGTCATTCTTTGTTCCTAGACCATAGTCCCATACCTCACTACCATCTTTCCCTTCTCAATGTTGGATTCCAACCCTCTAACACTATCAAATGTTACCTTCTAGTACACAATGTAAGTTTATTTTCCCTAATTCATCATACGTGGTCTGTGCAATAAATCTGAACTGGTGCAATTTGGCGGCCATGATGTAGACTATAGCCCTGCCCACTAATGACACTAGTTGCCTGAGACCCAATGAGCCATCTGTGCTTGGCAGATAGTAAAGCTGTGTGTATGGTGCCAGTTATGTTAGTTTCTGTTGTCCTTGTTTTTACGGTTTGTCAAAAATGGAAATTGATGAAATCATGGAGCAACGAATCAACATCAAGCTTTTTGGTGAAGTGCGGTAAAAGTTATCAAGAAATCACAGAAATGTTGACAGCTGTTCACGGCGATAATGCTCCAAAGAAAACACCTATTTTCAGATTAAGCATTTTAAAGATGGTCAACAAGATGCAAGGCTGGGACGACCTTCAACCTCCTGTGTTGACGATAGCATTCATTGTGTGCGGTCCCTTGTCCTTACCAATTGTCGAAAAACTGTCCGAACGATAGCTGATGAACTGAATTTAGGAAAATCAACAGTGCACACCATTTAATGTGATGGATGGATCCTTCATCATGAAAATGCACCTGCATGTCCAGCATTGTTAGTTTGCCAATTTCTGGTAAACAAATAGAAAACTAAAAAGCCTAACTGCCGAGGACTTCCAAGGGAAGCAATGGAAAAGATGGTGGAATAGGTGCATAGCATCAAATAGAGAGTACTTCGAAGGGGACAAAATCAATGTAGAGTAAATTTTGCAAAATAGTTTATATGGCCTCAGTTTGCGTATTTATTGGACAGACATCGTATACCATATCAACTTCCTCCTTCCTTGTGGCATGTGAACCTGATCAATGACCTAAGTTCATTGATTCAACTTTTACCTTTCCTAATAATATTTTATCACTCGCTTATTCTATTTTTACTATGCTTTTTCCAGCCTTTTTATTCAATGATATTGCCACCCCTTGCCATCTCTCTGCCCCTCCATTACATAGTACTCCAGTATTCCCCAATATCCTCCAATCTCACCTCACATAGCCCTAAAATATCTCTATTTCCTCTACATTTCTTGCAACATATTTTCTAATTTCTCTGTCCTTAACATGGTCCCAACTTTCCAAGTTCCTACTCTTAACTGGTTAGGTCCTCTTCTGCAATGCTACTGTTGATTTCTATTTGCAAGCATTTGGTGAGATGACAACCATGGAAACCTTGTCACTCTCCCTGTCAGGGCTGCCACACAGCCTATTGGGCCAAATCCCTTAGTAGCTAGAACTTATACTCTGGTCTACATCTGTCCTTACAGCATAGAATAATAATTGAGTTGGTTGTTTTGTTGCCTTCCTCAATAATGTTCGTAACATGATACCACACTGCCACTCAAATGGCTGTCCCACAGGGATCAGATATCTTTACGGTTGCCTTACTGAGGAACAGATGCTGATCTTTCATCTGGATCCTACCCTTCAGTCTATCTTGCCTGGATGACCCTACCAAGAGAAATTATAATTGCTCTTGCCAATGCCGCTTCAGGAGTCATCAGAATGCACAATGCATTTCACTTAATCTATGTTGTAGTCCATGGGGAATTGCAGCCATGATACATGTTAGCCAAAGTACTGTTTGGATACAGAATTCCCATGTTTTGGGCTGTTGCTTTACTGATACAGGAACATTTAGCATTGCAGTGCTCTCATTTCAGTATGTCAACATGTTTTCATATATTGGTCGCAGTTTATTTACAAATCATAGGGTGATACAAAAAAATCTTTGACCCAAGTCAGTACTAGTTGGACTGCCAAGACAAGAGGTTAATTGTTCATTATTTACAGCTTCATTCTTCTGATTTAATATCGGACAGCTTCACTGGTAACAAATCACCCCAACTGCTAGCCCTCGCACAGTGGTAAGTAAACCTGGAAAGAGAAATTCACATAAAAACATTAGTTTACATTTTCCAATTCATATGCCTAAAAGCAAGAGATAAAATAGTCCAAATAAAACAGCCTGTGTGACATCTTAATTTCATGTGTTTCATTTTCATTCAACTTGACTAATTCATTATATAAGACTGACAGTTCAACACTACCTAATGGAAATATACAATGCATATCATGTAATCCAAAGTTCAGACAAACATACATACTTTCCATGTTTTGAAGAAGTGAAGATGATTTCTTCAATTTGGCCATTGGAGCAGCACAATCTGCAGATGGTATGCTTTGACCTTGTCAGAACAGGTTGCACTAGCCTTGGCCAATCTGAGCCCTCCTCAGATCTTACCCCTATGAAAGAAATCTTGATTTGTGAATATGGTTCAATTGTTACATTAATTTTTTCAATTTAATGAAAACCTTTATGATGAGAAAAATACCCTTTTTCAGCACTACATATGAGTATAATGCACTCCTAGGCTCTTCTGTTCCTTCAATTGGAATCGTTAAATATTTAACTGGAAAACTGCATGGTTTTTTCGTTTTAATCTTAGGGCAGGGAAGGTCATGTGGACACTGAAAAATTATGCATAAGATTTGTGAATTGGAGAATTTACATGTTGCCTTAAAATGAATGAATGTCAAAACAGTCTAGTTTACTACTAATTAATTAATAAGAAATGAGAGAATTGCAACAACAGTTACTTCAATGTCATCTGCTGATGTGCACTGAAATGTGAAAATTTAGTACATAACTAGTTATACATTACCTTTAGCTAAATACTTGTTCAATACAAGCATAACAAGAAATTTGAGACTACTGAATTACCCATGCAATTAAAAATTCTATATGAATTCATTCATTTAATCTCAGTATTTAGGTATGCATTTCATCTATTTTTTACCATTAAGCATTAAATCAAATATTTTTTTACTAGGGAGAACCTAAATAATTTTTTAATCAAATGGGTATATACATTGTTGCTCATAAAAATATAGGCACAAGTAATATATCAAGAATAAGATTCTGGTACCTAACAAAACTGTTGGAATGAGCAAAGTTTGTGGGAAACAAAGAGGAAATGAGAAGATTGGCTTATACATATATATTAGGCAACAATGAATAAAAATTCAGAAATAGATAGTTTTAAAGCATAGAAAAATTGCTGAAATATGCATGAAAGTATTGCATAATGAACAAAATGGTTGAGCTAACAACTTCCCAGTGATGAAGAGTGTGAATACACATGAAATTCAACAGAGGATGCGAGTGTTGTGCATGTATTTTTTTATTGGAATAGAAACCATATGGAATGCCATAATTTGAGAAGGCTTACAGTGAAATATTGGTTGAGAAAATGGAACAAAGGAACAGAGATAATGGAATTTCAAGCACATCAATTAAAAGTGCCTGTTCTAAATTACAAGCTAAAGATGACATAAATGGAAAATGCCCGGAGAAAGAAGAATATTTAAAATGACTACATTTTAGTGAATCAATGATTTTGGAACTAAGACAAAGACTGTAAAAGATAAATGGGTGCAGCTATCGACAATTGTCATATTTTATTGATAACGAAAAGCTGTCTTACATTCAGGAAACTTAAGAAATATACAAGCAAATGTAAAACATCAACAAAGGGAAATTATAGACAAGAGAAGAGTTTAGCTGATAGGAGAATTAGTGAAAAGCTGCATCAAACTATTTTTTGTACTGCAGACCTTTGATGATGGAAGCAAGTTTATGGTAGAAAGGATTAGATTTTGCAAACCTGGGCACAATCCATATTTCAATCAGGTGGAAATCTAATGTTCATTTCCACAAATGGAGACGGAATTTAATGGTTTACCAAGGATGCTCACAAGTTACAGAGACAAGTAGTATTTAGAGATCTTCCTAAAAACAAGCTGCTGACTAATGTCCAGGGTACCCTTATCATAGAGAGCTGATAAAAATATTCTTGGGATATTTTTATTCCATTAATTTTAGCAAATTAGTATTAGGATTTCAGTTGAATGTTGATACATAGGTGCAGTTGTCATTAGTACACTTAAACATATAGATTATCTATGAACATGCCTGAAAATTATTGAATAATTAATTGCTGAGCCAAAGCAGGGATTGAATTATCACTATTTCAATGCCTGCTAAGTTGCTCGGAAAATAATTTATTAATCAGAAGTTTGCACACATTCACAATAAGGAGGATACTGTTATCAGGGCCCTGATTTCCCTCAGAATCTTAGAAAATTTCTGTGCTAACAGATGTGAGGCCTGGAATGTGCGTGATAATGACCAGCAACAGTAATGTAATGCAATTAATGTCTCTATTTAAACCATAAAAAGCTTCTAGTACAAAATGTTCAGACAGTTACTCTGCTATCCTAAAAATCCATATAATGTGAACTCTATAAATTGTGGACGCAAAGCAAAATATTGAGGTTTATTTGTATTTCCATGGTATTTGCAAACTACTGTTTCTACTGGTTTTTCTCTTACAAATCATAAGTTAAATGACCTCTAGCAGAACAGAACAGTTTGACCACCATGTAGAATGTTAGCAATTAAAGAGAGGGATTATACTTTTAACTAAAATTCCAAATGAAGTGTTCAAATCATACATTTCATGGGCTCATTTTCCATAAAATCTAAGGATAAGTCAAATCTTAAAATGTCAGACTTACAGGGGCAACAACATGAGCTGCAACATTTGCAATATTCTTTGAACTACTTCCAAACTCCAGAATGAAATCACGAGCTTCATTCACCACCTTGAAAAAAAAACAACTTTACTATAATTTGGATTTTTAATGAGGCATTTGAATTTTTAACCCATATAATATTCATAAATTTTCTCCATATTAACATCAAAATATAGCCAAATACACTACATACATTACAATTATTAGCCAATAATGGGTACCATTAGCTCAACCCAACCTGTGTGATTTTTCAGGTACCAGATCTTCTTGGGAAACCATAACTGGCACAGGGAAAGGAACTGGCCCCCCTACCCTTTTGTGTGAATCCCTGGGCACCATTAGCTCAACCCAACCTGTGTGATTTTTCAGGTACTAGATCTTCCTGGGAAAACATAACTGGCACAGGGAAAGGAACTGGCCCCCCTACCCTGATGTGTGAATATTCACACGCCATTGGGCTTAGTACTGGGTGAACTCTATCATGACCTACCAAACCGACATTCGGGTTGATTACTGCGTTTATGGTTATTCCATTGAGTGTCCATCATATTTCCTAGGAAAATTAATTGAGGTGCTTTAAGATTGCCATGCCCAATTGTATTTTTAACATGAAAACAACACTGAAAAGGACCAGATGGGTCACATACCCTTGCAGCATCCTCACTGAGGAAGAGCTGTGTGAACTTCCTATCTACTGGCTCCTACGCTTTGACCTATCTGGCTTGGGTGATCCTACCAGGTGTAAAAACCATCCGCACAGCTCCAGGAGTCAGAAGGCACAAACCTCTACATCACAATAGTAGTCCATGGGAAGGCCATTAAGGGAATTGAAATCAAATAAGGCCATGGAGATTGGTAACATTCCCAAGGAAATTTTTAAGGGTTACAGAAACATGGAAGGGGGAGATTTTATGGGCTGATGCATAGCATTCACAAGGGAGGAATTTAGGCAGAAGATTTTGTTAGGCCAGTGTTAGTTCCCATTCCATTATGAAAAGTTAGCCGCATGTGAGGACTATAGAACAATAAATTTGATTTCACTTGTAGTTTAAGTGGCACTTAGGATCATCAATAAAAGGATGAAAAAATAAATTGATTAAAATACAGAAATGGGATGTCTAACTACGAAAGTTTAACTACTCACACTCGGGATCATTTGAAGTCCAACAGTTCTAATAAACATGAGTCTAATCTGAATGATTATCTGGTAGATACAGACAGCACTTAATATGCACCGAGTGTTTGAATTATTTCAGAATGATGGTAAAACTACAAATACAACTAGAGAAGGCACATCTAGTGACTGCAACATAATGAAATATGATTCAAATTTATTTGAGTTAACAAAATTGCATAAGGACAGATCATTAGAAAGTCAACTTTAAAGTATTTAAAGTAACAACAAGTGAAAAAAAGTGAGTATTATGAACCATATTCTTATTACATGAAGATTAAGTACATAATACTAATTCATTAATTAATTATTTTGCCAAATTTCTGTAATCTAATCAGACCTCTTTTGGTATGTTTCTTTTTTAAAGAATAGGAAATTAATTTTTACAGTAAAGTTGGGACTCCAATTGATTTTGTTTCACATGGTGTCTGGTGAAAACAAATAGAGAAATTCATGAAAATCATGAACAAAACTTGAATTTCTAGAATCGGCATGCACTTAATGACTGGATCTTGTTCATGCAAATTTAATTTCCATTAATTCTTACCTTATAACCAGCTAATGTGCCATCTTCAATTAAAACTAAATAGCCGCTGGTTTTGTTCCATAAGTTCATAATTGTTTGTAGCCTATTTTGTGATGTAGGAAGGTCCGTAAGAGAAAAGGCACTAACAACTAGGTCATATTTTAACTGGAAAAGATAAATTACTTATGAACGTCTTAATATCTGTAATGGTAAATGGATTCCCATAGGTTACTAAAATAAATGACTAGATAAAAGATAAGAACCTTACAGTTTGAGCAGTTGGCAGAAACTGCCGAAAAAAATATCCAGCCGAGGGAAGTTCATTGTTTATGTTTCCATCTCGAAGAATTAAATCTGCCAGATCATTCATATGACTAGATTTATCTACACAAAAATATTCTTTGACTTTATCCCATGAGTTTCTAACAGCCCTAAAAAGTAAAATGCAACAAAAAATCATTATTTTCCCCATTCCTGATTTTTAGGATTCAATTTCAGAGGGTTTTGTCATCAAGGGTGTCTGTTTACAATCTTTCCTGCTTTTCCCACAAATGTATATATCTTTTCACTCTCTAACCAATTTTTTATTCCAAATGTGCACTTACTTATTATTAGGTAATCTACCGGTTAAGGTAGGTTTTTGGATGGACACAACTATCAAATAAATATTTTGTAACTCCAAACAAAACCCAATCCAGCAACCTAAACTACATCAGGTCCCTCTTCATCTCTGTGTACTTCTTTCCTCCTTTCATCCCATCCAACATCCCTATCCTGTTCCTACCCTTTCCTCGCTTGCCCAACATTCTCCCCTCTATTACCTTCTTCAACATTCCACTACCGCTCAATATGCCTTTCATCCATTTTTCTTGCCTCCATAGGATTTCTCTCAACAAACCCCTCTCCTCACCCACCATCTCCAGTACTTCCTCATTTGTTTTCCTTTCGGTCCATTTCACCTTCTCCATCCTTCTCCACACCCACATTTCAAAAGCCTCCAATCTACGTCTATCCTCCTGCTTCAGTGACCACGTTTCCGCACCATACATAGCTACGCTCCATATCAGAGTTTTTACGAGTCTTGTCCTAACATCTCTACTCAACGTCCCCGTCATCAACTCCCTCCTCCTTGAGAAAGCCTCCTTGCCTAGCGCAATTCTTCTCCTTACGTCCCAACTACTTTGACCGTATTGGTCCAAAACACTTCCGAGATATGTAAACTGTTCTACCTGCTCTATTTTTTCCCCGCCTATTTTAATATTTAGCTTAGCCTTTTTCTTTCTGGAAAATCGCATAACCTTTGTTTTATTAATATTGATTCTCATCCCATATTTATCGCACTGAACCTCCAATTCACTCAGCAATGCTTGCAACCCCTTGGCTGACTGAGCAACTAATGCTTGGTCATCAGCAAACCTAACCGATTTTATGAATTCCCCTCCGACTTTCATTCCTACCTCCAGTTCTTCCCATGCCTCTTTAATCATTTCCTCTACATATACGTTGAACAGTACCGGTGACAATGGGCAACCCTGCCTTACACCTCTTCCTAACACTGCCCATCCGGACTCTCCATTCCCCACTCGCACCTGAGCAGTCTGAGACATGTACAGGTTGCGGATCAGTCTCCTGTCCCTCCAATCCATTCCTATTTTCTGCAATACACGCATTAATTTTTCCCAATTCACTCTATCAAACGCTTTTTCGAAATCTACAAAACAGGCAAAAACGTCCTGATTGTATTCTATATTCCTCTCGATTAGTGATCTCATTACTGCAATGGCATCACGCGTACCTCTTCCTTTCCTAAAGCCAAACTGATCATCCCCTAAGTAATCATTTGCCTTACTCTCTATCCTTTTGTTGATGATCCTGAGAATAACTTTAGCTGCGTGGGATATCAAACTTATTGTTCTGTAATCCTCACATGACATAGACTTTGCCTTTTTTGGAATAGGAACTAACACCGATCTCACAAAATCTTCCGGCCAGATTCCTTCCTCATAGATACTACGAATCAGTCCATATATGGCCTTCTTCCCACCTTTTCCTAACCATTTCAACATTTCTACCGGAATGTTGTCCACCCCCACGGCCTTATTTGCTTTCATCTCCTTTAGTGCCCTTTCTATTTCATCGTCGAGTATGCCTGGACCTAAGCTATCTTCTTCTACGTCATGTTCCTTTTCTATGTCTAACCTTGTCAGCCTAAGTTCTTTACCATACAGTGTTTCTATATATTCCTTCCACCTCTCTTGGATTTTTCCTGGTTCAACTATTATCTTACCCCCTGTGCACTTACATGTTTTTAAAATTCGTATTTTCCCATAATCATGGAAAAAATTCCACACTCTTTGTTGTATCTATTGCTCACATTTATGTATGTAAATGAGTAGGGGCTTGTGGAACAAGGGACTATCAAGTATCAATCTCACCCCATTAAAGACGTTTTGTTATTATTAATAATAGTGATTTAGATGTTCCCCATAGAAAACGCTTTTAATTTTTAACTATAGAATTGTTCATTAATAAAACATGCAATAATTATGAGATGAAATGGTTTTTCTTTCAATTTCATAATGCAAAATGAAAATGTTTTTATCACATAGCTAGAGGAAAAAATAACAATAGGTGTACAATTCTCAATCTCAATGAAAGTTAACTCATTAAATGGGAGGGAAGAAACTTACAAATATACTTCCTCACCATATCACTGTTCCCACTCCTGAGCCAAAATCAAGTAATGTTTTAGGAGAGAAAGTGGGGTCCTTAATTTTCAATTCATTAAAAACTTTCATGAGAACGGCATAATTTGATGCACTTCTTGCAATTAGATATACTTTGGATTTGTATTCATCATAATCAATACTTTTCCAACAGTATATTCTTTGGCCAATTAAACTTTTCAATTTTGCTGCTCTCACTTCCATCAAATGACTTCTTTCTTCCTCACCCAACACATTTTCATCAATTCCATCTGGAATGAAATAATTAAAGGTTTCAATGAGTTCATAAGTAAATATAACTTTTTAGTCAGTTAAAAAATGGCAAATTTAGCTATTTACATTAAAAATCTTTTCTATTACTAACCTTCTAATTGTATTTGTTTTTCCAACTCGGATACACGTGCTTTCATTTCCAATGATTCAATTGGGGCATGGCGAGAATGCAAATATTGCCTTAATATTTTAGCATCTTTTACCAGAGTTTTGATTGGCTGATCTAGAGAAAATAAAAATTATAATAATTGAAAAAAAAGGTGTGATAAACATTGCAGAATAATGAATACACATAATGGAAATCAAAGAAGTTGGCAAGTTCTTAGAATGATATGGATTTACACCCCATTTTAACTAATCAAACAACTGCAATCAACCCGAAGTTTGGTTTGACATATATGAATAGCTCACCTCACAGGCACCTTGTAGTTTTTGAATATGATCTTTGAGCAAATATAATGTATTATTATTTTGGGTATACAAAGAAGAATTCCTTTTTACTTTAGATTACCTCAAAGAAGAATTATAATTGTGAGACTTAATTTAACTGTAGCCTTCTGTAACCATATCATATACCCCACACGATTGGAAAAAATGAGGGAATTTACTCTTAAATTTTGCATTCAAAATCAGGTTTTATTCACATAAATTATGGTAACACTTCTGGCAGCAAGCAGAAGACAGTTGTACATGTGTAATTACTTTGAAACTCAACCTGGGATTAAATTTCCAAGTAAAGATGTAAAAGCCCCCACCATTAACAAAAAGCGAGGATATCAGACGATTAAAATTACTCGACACATGCATTTTGCGCATTTCCTCTACAATAACTTTTCCCACGATATTCCTGTCAAATGTTTAAGTAAACTGACTGCTTAGCTAAGTTGGGAAACGTTCCACAACTGAGATCAATATCATCACAACAGGTTAATAATCGAAAACTAAAAACTGCTGGGGTTTCGGCAAATTATCTGTAACAATGTACATGCGAATTAAGTAAATTTATCATTTTCGAAGTATTGAAGCGGAAATTTGAAGAATATTGCTCGAACAGGCGCTTGACTCACCTTTTAATACACTTGTTATGGTATTGAAGAGCTTCTTCGGTAATGCTACGGAGGCGAATTTTAAAATTCCTGGATGATGCTTTGGGTTAATATCTTCTTTCACTCTCTCGTCCAAAACTACCTTAACCTTAGTTCCTGATGCAAACTAAAATAAAAATTCGGTGATAGAGAGTGGTTATGAGTCAGTTTCATCGGTAAATAACTGCTTCGTGAGTTCATTGAGATCTATGGAAGCATGCAAGCCAATTACTGAAACTAATTACGCACGCAAAATGTCAAGCAGTCCCAAAGTGCTTTTTCAGTGCATCAAAATAGGTCATACCTTTTTTAGGATTTCCAGATAAATAACTTGTTTCACTTTTATATTCTTTGATTGATGTAATAGCATCCCTCGCAATGCACCCATTTTTCGGAGACTTTTTTGAATCGTTGCGCTTGCTGCTTTCGGTCTAAAAAACAAGCATTTTCACTAGCGCAATGTTCAAATCGTTTAAATTTTGTTTGCGTACATTTATGAACTCCTGAAACGGTTGAAACTTTTCATTAATTTTCCGGTAGAAGTTCGAGTAGCATTGTTTTTTGAATCGGCAATTAATATCGAGTGAAAATATTTGAACATGAATATCGTGACATGCATTGCCCCTGTAAATATTGCTGTCATAAAGTATTGTGAGTTTTCAGTAATGATTTCCGGGTATTTTAATATGTTTAAGTTGTGTATGAAAATTCACTTTGTCATTACATCGTATTTATAAACCATTTACACAGGGGGAAAGCGAAATGAAGATCTCATACTGCCGCTGAATGATTCTATAAGTGCTACACTTAGTATGGACCAGGTAAAAGAAACTCCATGAAAGAATACATAATGAGTTCCTAACCAATTTCAAAGAATTAAATCGAAGTTTAGAACTGAATGTTGAAGGATAGTAAATATAATTGTATCCACCGTTATATTCGTAGTTTGCGTGGATGTTAGTAAAATGCTAATTATATATATTGTGTACATTGCCAAGTTGGCAATTTTCGTGTTGGGAGATTTATTACAGTGTGATTTTAAGAGTGGTTGTCGATGTTAGCACGGCATATTAGTGGAGATTTTGGAAGTATTGGCTGCAATGGCGTGCCTATACGTTTTCTTTATGGAAAGAGGAAAAATATCTTAAATTATTTTTGGTTTTGTTAGAATTTGCATAAGGAATTCAAAATGGAGCTGGGCCCTGCTCCCTACGGAAATATTCATATCCTTATTTCCACTACTGTTAATAGCTATGCAAATAAAATAATGACTTCGAATTAGTAGTAGGTAAATTAACAGTGGAGTTGCAACTTCAGCAAAATACCTCCATTGCATTGCTGGATTGTATTGAACGAGATATATTTTAACTACACAGTTTTTACAAAACGTAATACAGTTTTGCATATCAATATAAGATATTCTTGTGAATGAATCTTTGAAATTTATCAAAGTTTTATTTCTGTCGCGTCAATGATCATATAGGAATGGAATTTATTGAACATAAATGTTTTAAATAGTTTTTTTTAAAGATAAGATATGAATAATTTAAATCCCAATGTCAATAAGAATTGGAAGGTTAATTCGGAGTATTTCATGAGTAAAGGCTCAGAAGTCTCCTTATTTCCATGTTATGTAGATTTCAATTTTGCCCTTGTTTGGTGAGCACTGATAAACTTCTTGATAAAGGTATATATTTCAAGAAACCATACTATTGGCAAACGTTTTCTGGTGATGGGTGTAAAGCAAATACGTGCAGGCCCCCTTTTTATTGAAATCAATAATTACCTGAACTAATCTGGCTCTTTTTTCTCTCCTCGACTCAGTTCTTAGGCCTAAAAAAACCCTCAATTGATCAGTTAATTCTGTGAAGGCTGAGCCTGTAACATCAATCCTCTTCTGTCAAGATACTAACACAACAGCGCTCACTACAATGGTGCGAATCAAACCTGAAACATAAATATGTAAAGAATTCTAAACACTTGGATGAACAACTCATAACTCTCAGGCTCCCTTCATCTTTAACTTTAGTGGTATGGAGTCCTTTTGATCACAGTGGTTAGAATTATTCCAGACTTATGTGACAATTTTGCTTAATTATGACACTGGTGACTGACATAGATCTTGATAGTCTTTTTACTCACCATCATGAACTTTGACAGCTGTATTGTCAGCATGTATTCCTTTAGCTAAACTATAAGGGGACAGTGAATATCAGTGCTATTATGCTAGCTTATGCCCAGGTTGGCCAATTAGGCTGGCCATTTTGAGTAATTTAATGTCTGACATTTAAATGGGTAAAATTTGAAGTGAGAGGTTGAAATATTGCATGTGCATGGAGAATCTGTAGTTAATTGCAATTAATTTAAACAAGTTAATGAGGAACAGAACTTTCACAACAATTTGAATGAAATGAAAATATTAAGTAAATATGGTGATAATCAATAAGTTTAATCACAGAGCCTAGAAAAAAGTGAATTCCATGGAGTTGCATTTTGTTAACAGAAGAAAGATATGAACATTGAATTATCTACCAATATAGAACCCAGATCAGAATTTCAATCATCTATGGAATCCCTTTTATCTACTTCCAGTAGTCCTCGTGCTTTAATTTCCATTGGCCTATGAGTTAAAGTGATGCTTTTAGTATCATCTGCCCATGAGTATATATTACAGTGAGCTCCAGGAAATAGATGAAATACAAATACAGTTTACCTACATCAAAAGTGCTAATTTTAAGGAGGGATTCTTCAAATGAGTACTCCTATCACCTAGTCAATTTTGGCTAGGTTGGTTTTCTGTTATCCAGGTAATATGATAGTATCTCAGTCAACTCAAAGTTAGTCAAGTGGAATGGCTGCTACATTGCCATTTTGGATTCGAATATACATTTAATGTGGGTCATTCAAGCAGATCTAAAACAGGAGCACTTTTAAAGTGTGTTCTAAGTATAATATGTTTTCCTTTATAATGCAGGTAAAATATTTCCATCATGTAGAGTTTTATATTTGAACATTGCAAAATTTTGTGTTTCAGATGCGGGCCACTACTACGGTAATGGCAAGTCCAGATTTTGCCGAAGACAAGATTTGGCTGAATGGAAAGTAAGTTTAAATTTCTCCATTAAAACTAATTTAATTGAGCATCACTCAAATTAATCCTAAATTTAGGGAAATTAAGAGATTTTTTTCAGGGGAATGTGTCGAAGTAATATAATTAATACATACATGTAAGTGCACTTTCTATATATGGGTTTCATAACTTTGCACAAAGGATTTATGTGGCATGCGACATGATATGGGTTGGGGGCTGTTAGTGAGGGATCACTACATTTTCTCCATGTCATTTTTATGTGGAAGAAGGCTCTCATGTGTGCCTCTATATGTAGATTTTCTACAGCATAATTTAGAATGTTGGTGGTAAAAATATTAATGATAATGCAGCATCCTAAAAGTGAAGTTCCAGGTTATCATTTCGGTGCATCCTGAAAGGGTTAAGATTTCTTACCAGCCTTGAACGTTGGTGACATTTGAAATGCAGTTTCACCATGGTGAGTTAAAGGGGAGAGATTCAGGTTGGCACTCAAACAACAATGGGCATAGATCAGAAATTGTACAATGGTATTTGACTGTGGTAGAACCTTTGCCCTGTGGGTTCTGGAAATATAAATGACTTAGCAATTGTGCTGTGCCAAGTAATTGCTGAAATAATATCATTTACTACCCATGAGGGATAAGGAATCTTCAAGGAGAAGTTTGCTGATGATTTGTGTTTATGTAATGAAGTTGGCTTACATGCTGGGCAACTTAGTTTTGAATTTATGAAAAAAAACTAAGAGACAGTTTGTAGCATGTTCTTAGTTAGACTTTTAAGTACTTAGTAATGCCATCATCCTCACTGAAGTGATTTCTTTTCCCTGTGTCACCAATGGTTTCCCAGAAAGATATCGCATCCAAAAAATCACACAGCTTGGCTGAAGCTGTGGGTGTTAAATGGTTTCACGAAGAATCGAATGCAGGCCCTCGGACCAGTGTTCTATTCACTAGCCTACTCTGTACAACACACACTTTTTGTATATATTGAATTCTATATTGAAAAATTTATTAATAATTGTAGATTTAAATAACCTTGCTATTAATAAAGATAATACTTAATGGGCAGGTAAGTATTTAATGATGATATAAGAATATCTCAGTCTTTATGACTGGTTACTTGAGTTCTCCCAACCCTGTCTTGCCAGAAATCTGGCAAACCCTCTGTACAGTAGTTGAAGACTCATAATTTAAAATCAAGAAAGACTGGAGAGTAACAGATGTTATATCAGTTTCATACTGTGTGGCACTATATCTTACAGGCCAATTGGATGATGGCATATATACAATGTTTTCAGGCTTAGCTTTGTGGAGATCCATTATCACTGAAGTAAAAAAGAGCATTGTATCCTTCCGCTAAATTTTTATCTGGTACAACTAGTGGTGACGTATTGGCATCATCCTTAGGTACAAAGTTACACATACAAGTCGATTATATATATTATTAGGTAATCTACCGGTTAAGGTAGGTTTTTGGATGGACACAACTATCAAATAAACATTTTGTAACTCCAAACAAAACCCAATCCAGCAACCTAATCTACATCAGGTCCCTCTTCATGTCTGTGTACTTCTTTCCTCCCTTCATCCCGTCCAACATCCCTATCCTGTTCCTGCCCTTTCCTCGCTTACCCAACATTCTCCCCTCTATTTGGTTATATATATAAGAGTGGAAGTGAAGCAGGAAAAGAGGTCGCTGGAATAGGTTGAAGTTGGTGGGGGTGATTGAGGGGGCATGGGAGCAGGCAAGTGGGGAGGGTAAGGTCTGAGGAGAGTGTTGGGGGTCACAAGGCATTTTCTTAAATGGAAGAGAGATCAGTGAGAAAGTTTGAAAAACAATATCCTTAAGGATATGACCATTTTGCATTTGTCTTCTTTTTTCCAGCTCTTCAAATATGTCCATTTTACATCCTTTTCCAATAAGGGTTATTGGAAAAGAATGTAAGGGTGTGGACCAGTAACCTCTTCTGTGTTCCTCCGCTCTCGTTTGAAAGGATCTCTTCATCTGCCCCACATACATGGCATCACAATCATTATATTTCAACTTGTAAAATCCCCTTTTTTCCTCTCTATCAGTCCTGTCTTTTGTTCTATTAAAAATAAAACTTAGATATTTCATATTGCAGTAGGCAACCCTAAATTGATCTCTCAGAAAGACTTCCTATTTTTAAGGATATCTCTCAGTAGAGTGGTAATTTGCACCACTTTTGGGATGTCTGAGGGTAGTCCAAGTAGTACCGACCCAACAAAGAAAACAAACATTTTGGAAAAAAATGTATTTATTTTTCAACATAATCTCCTTTCAGCTCTATGCACTTTTCCCAGCGATGTTCAATGAGTTCGATACCATTTTTATAATAAGAACTATCTTGCTCCTCATGATAGCCATTAATTGCCAACATCACTTCTTCACGGTTGGAAGATCTTTGACCATCAATCCATTTTTCAAGTTTGTGAACAGAAAATAATCTGAGAGGGTGAAATCTGGTGAATAGGGTGCATGAGGTAGCAATTCAAACTTTAATTTGTGAATTTTGGCCATTGCAATAACGGATTTATAAGCTGGTCCATTGTCTTGATGAAACGACACTTTCTTCTCAGCCAATTGCAGCTGCTTTGCTTGACTTCTTAGCTCAAACATTTAATAAGTTTGCGTAATACTCGCTGTTGATAGTTTTTCGTTTTTCAAGATAGTCAATGAAAATTACCCCACGTGCATCCCGAAAAACCGATGCCATGACCTTGACTCTAGATGAAATGGTCTTTGCCTTCTTTGGAGCCAGTTCTCCCTTTTGAATCCATTGTTTGGATTGTTCTTTTGTCTTGAGTGTGAAGTAATGGACCCATATTTCGTCCATAGTTATGAGATGGTGCAAAAATTCTGCTTTGTTGCTGTGAAACTTTGCTAAACACTCAATTGAAACATCTCACGACACTGGTTTTGCTTGAGTGTGAGCAAACGCGGCACCCATCTTTCACACAGCTTTCTCATGTCCAAATTTTCAGTTAATATGCAATGCACTGCACTTTTTGAAATACCTACTATACTTGTGCACTTTCAGTCGATGATCATCCAGTATCGTTTTATGGATTTTCTTTACCGTTTCTGGAGTCGCCACCTCATTTGGTCGACCAATGCGATGCTCATCTTGACAGCTCATATGGCCTTGTTTAAACTCTGCTACCCAACATTTTACTGCTGTAAACAAAGGAGCAGACTAAACCCAGAGTAGAATCCAGTTTAGCTTTTATATTGGTTGGGCTAAGGCCTTTCAAATAAAAGTATTGTATCGCATAATGATGACCAATTTTCTCCATTTTCACAAATTCACTGAAAACGTTCACCATTGATGACTGCCAAACAAATACTAAACAACTTGGTGTCTTCAAACTTGAAGCATGCTTTATAAATTGTGTACTTTCTAAAACTGATATTTTTCAAAGAATGACCGCCATCTCTAGGTCAGGCCTGGTACTTATGGGACCACCCTCATATCCATCACTTCAGTGGGATGGTAAAGGAGTGAAACTGTTTTTGATCTTTTTTTCAGCATTGAGCCTATAAACCTACTGTTGTGTTTAATTTTTGTTGCAATCCATCTTATGTTATTAATTTTGCAGATGTAATTGTCTCTAGAGTGGTATATTGAGAAACCAGTTCAACATAACATGAAATGTGAACATTTTCTGTGAAAAGTGATGGCAGGAGTTGAGTATGATATGATCTGTGGCAATATATTTTCAGAATATTGAAAATCAAAACCTATGGTCCATTTTAAAATCAACCCTATGGAATGGACTAATATAATAAAGCAATGGCCCACTGTATGCTTTTTAAAATTTGCTGTATGTTGCCATATTGGAGTTTAGTCCATGCATAACATATTCTAGTATGTTTAACCTTATTTTTATTGTGATTTAAAATTTTTTCTTGGGAAACTTCAAGGTGTAGAATTATAAAAATTGAGGTACTCTGTTATTTATTTTTTCTTGTTCCTTTTAGCTTTGTGATTATGTGAGCTTTTGGTTAAGTTAAATTAAGAATCTTTGTAACTAAGTTAAGTTGAATTTTATAGCCCAAATATATTAATTTTAGTTTGTTAAATCAAACTTTTTAGTTAACTGTAGACTTAATTTAACAAAATGTTTTTTATTCCCATAATAACTCTTGTGAACAATTGTGTCAATTTTGAAAAGCAAACAATGGATCGTCATAGATGATGATGAACAGTTGCATTTCTGTGAATATGGTAAAGGTGCCTTCTTGAAGTCCTTGTTCTCTCCCTCCTTTTTCCTCACATTGCTATTGACCTAAAATAATTGTTATGAGGATTCTCTTTCAACTGAGGAGTTCATGTCTATTTTTCTAATGAAATAAATGAATCGTATTAAAAATTTATAGGAAAATAAATTATTTGGTGTAATGAGTTTCTAAAAAATCAACTTTTTAACTTAACATATTAGTGTTTAACGTATTACCATCCAAGTCTGCACACTAATTCATGTGATTGTTTTGAAATGGTCAACATTTCAACCAAGTGCCAGCTCACGGCCTTATTTGGTGGTACCTTACTCCAAGAACATGAGGAAATCCTAGACTCTTAGACATTTGAACTGGGCATTCAGTTATGAGCTGAAGACATTTTTAAGGGCCTGCTGGGCTCCATAGAATTGAAACCCTGAAATAATTTGACTCTGTGCCATAAGGAAGTGATTGAGGCGTTCTTTCCTTGAAAATAAAATCAAAGAGAATACTTTTGGTATTTTTCCATGCAAAAAAAGATATTTCTCATTAGACCACCTTACCAAAATTATATTTTAGGGAAATGTTTTTATTTCTGTACAGTCAGCTGTAAAACTGATCTTTGAACTCAGCTTTGGTGGAATAATGTTCAAGAATTCCCTCCCATAGACTTTCTGTATATATTTTATGTGGCAACAATATTTATTTATTTTTACATAATTGTACATATGTTGCATACCACTTTAAATTATTGAAATTAATCAATATTAATCAACTATCTTTTCAGACAGGAAGCATTTTCAGCAAACATCAGGCTAATTAATTGTGTTAGAGAAAGTGAGTCATTAAACTGTGATTGCATATTAGTATATATTTGGTATTTGTTTCCCAACTATCCTATAATGAATCTTCATTGCAGTAAAGAAAAGAGCAAAAAGTAACGGTGGAGATGGGGAAAATAAAATCTTAGATTGGCACATTCACATATGCTCTGAGAATAATTTTCCAACTGCTGCAGGGCTGGCATCCTCTGCAGCTGGTTATGCTTGTTTGGGTAAGTTTCTCAGAAATGTTAACTTGCTCATGACTTTATTGTTATTCCTGTGATCTGTTCTCGGCATGAGAAAGACATTAGTCACCAGTCTACCAACTTATCTTATAAAGAGGTACTACTGATTTCAATATCGAACTTTTACTAATTGCCATAAATATACAGTGTACAAATCACTGAATTTTAAGTGTAAATTACTCAAAATATTCACAAATTTTTTCTCCGGTATTCTTAATTAATCAATGCTAACCTATCATAAGATAGTGACTCGAAATTCTGATTTGACTATGATCTTTTACATATTCATCCACCAGTGTATGCTTTGGCACAATTGTATGGAGTGAAAGGTGACATATCTAACTTGGCACGTCAAGGATCTGGAAGTGCATGCCGAAGTGTTTATGGAGGTTTTGTTCAGTGGCATCGTGGAATAGAAGGTGATACTGAAGAAACTAGAGGTTCAGTTGCTGAGCAGCTTGTGAATGAATTTCATTGGCCTGAACTTAGGATAGTAATTTTAGTAGTAAGTTGACATCAACCCAGCCCAAATTAATTATTCCCTGGACACTGCATGTCTTTCACTTGTGCTATTGTTATTTTTCCTTTGAAAGAGCTTGCAAATATCTTTCTTTATCATGTATGAAAATCTTTTCCTCAAAACTGTTCTGGATGGAATTTTTTTTCTTGTCCCTGTAATGAAATGCCACCTAAAAGCACTTGGGTTAATTTTGTGAGTTTTTGCTGTACTCAAATAGCTAATACGTGATGATGAATCAATAATGTATGGTCATTGGATTTCAAACCAAACCAAATCTGGAAACCTATTCCAAGCCACCCAGTTCTACAAACTCAGATCATGAATCCTTTCCTTTGAACCAGTTTTCTTTGAATCCAAACTAGTTTAAAAAATCTGTCATGCATTCTTGAAGTTTGGGTATCTCAGTATATGATGCCCATAGTTTAGATGTGTGTTCATGGGGTCATTGTAAGTTAATTAGGTAGTTCAAATGAGCATGGCACAGTTTGCATGTGGTTGCTAAGAAAATGCAATCACTGAGTTTGATGAAGTAGGTTTGAGTTTATTAGAATGAGATTGTATGTGGCTAATGCAGGTAGGAAACTTTCAAAGAAACTGCGGGAGATGCCGCAACAGTAACATTTAGCGGAGTCATCCGCTACGTGTGCATTACAATGCAACAATTTCAGAGAGTAAAAATCATTCGCCTTGACCGGGATTCGAACCCGGATCCCTCGATATCGGGCCGAGTGCTTTAGCCAGTTAAGCTACCGATGCTTGGTTGCACCATCACAAGATGAGGATTGGTCGCAATTAATCAGAGACCCCACTCATTACACCATTATTGTTGAGATTACGAGAGAGAACCTCACAGTCCCTTTGTTGTTTTTGTGCCATGTAAAAAAATGTATAAATATCCTAATTGAATTGAAAAAGGTTAAAATCCTCCTTCCATAAACTTCATGGATACGTCAAGCGTTGCTCTAAGCACAAGATTACTGAAGCTTACCTTTGCACAAATAAGATGATCTCAAATTTGTTTTGTTTGACAATTATGAAACCCGTGTTCAAATAAGGTCACTTGTACCAGCAAGACCATTTTCATCGTAACTGTCCTTAAGTTGTGACTTATGATGTGATCTGAAGTTTGTCTTTGAGTGAATATTTGTTGAAAAGTTTGAATAGATGTTTATGTTGCACTAGCTAAAATCAGGAAAGATTAAAATATATATGTATATATATAAATATATATATACATATATAAAATTAATAATTGCTCTAGAAACTTGGATTGAAATGGATAATTACTTTTTTAGGTGAATGACGTGAAGAAGAAGACAAGCAGCTCCATAGGAATGAAGAGGAGTATGGATACAAGTGAGCTACTTAAATACAGGGTACAAATATGTGTTCCACGTAGGGTGGAGGCTATGAAGAAGGTAAAATACTTAAATTTAATCAGCTCTTGATCAAATAAAACAAGCATTCATTTATTAATTATAGTTACTGAGAACAAACAAGTGGCATGAATCAATGTGTATTAACTGGTTCCTATATTTTAATTATCTGTGTGCTGGGTATCTCTTTCTCCTCATTGCCATGCCTTTGGGCTCCTTCTCCCATCCCTCTGCACTTGAAATTAATGGTTAGTGCAATTATGCATGCATCACCATGGAACATTAAGGATATTGTATCTTTTTAGAAACTGAGTAGTCCTAAATGTTCTATGATAGCTCAATGGATATATTCATTAAGTTATGTGACCTAGTCAGCTTTTTGTTCAAATACTGCATGTAATTGCATAGTTAATGAGTACATCATCTGTTTTTATTTTAAATTACATATATGAAGTCTCACAACCATCCCTGTTGGCTCTCAATGCATATTGACATTCCTCTCTCTAAGATGTGCAATATATGCCCTGCAGAGGTTGCACTGCTATCATTTCATGTCAACTTCTCTCTCCATCTAATAGCTGTTGTTCATTATACAGATTTCTTCTTATGCTGTCAGATTGAATGCCTGATTTAACTCACCCATAGGCCATATTAGTAGTCTTTTCACTCGATGGATAATGAGTGAAATGCCAGACATGTGTTGTCAAAACTCCACCATAAATATATGCTTTTCAAGGTGAGGGTCATGAGGCTGTACAATTTGATTACAATGTTTTTGTTTTATGAATCTGAAAAAGTTCAACAACTGATGCCCTGTTCTATCAATACAACTTCAAGTTCTAAATACAACCACTCCTCATTAACTTTCGGAGTACTTAAATATGTGAAGGAGTATCACGTCTTCATCTCATCACTGAATGGTCACACTCATTTGACTGGTCACTAGTCATGATTGCAGTGACACGACTGTCATAGCCAAAATCGACTCAAACCACTGTAATTATTTTAATGCAGGTCCCCAAAGGACAAAAATTACCCACTGAAAATAAGCTCCATGCAACAAATGATATAGCTGTGTAACCTAAGTTTACATGAAATTTTTACAGGGGGCTTGGTGGCAGAAGGGACTATAACAGTTTTCATCTTACTGCTGAACAGAAAATCACTAAAAAATTCACTGATGTAGTAATTGCAATAATTTGTAATTCTTTCTTAAATGAAAACCTCACTACTGGCTGTGAGGACAAGTATCACATAAAGACAGGACATTTGAGTTAGACATACTGGTAGAAGACATGCATGTGAGAAATACTCTTAAGTAAAATTCCCTACGTGGCGTGAGAGATTTTAATCCCACATTATGCAAGGTTGATATCATGTGACTGGCACTACTTGTGAGAATTCCATAACTTTCATAGGAGCATATGCTGTCATTTTTCAAAAGTAGTTTTATGGGGCTTATTTTTTTATAGGCACCACCCAATTCTTCCTTAATAAGTGTTAATTTTTTCTTATACCATTACTAATTTGTACCCCAGGTGTTATTCTCTCAATCAGTCAAGATCTTTTAAAAAGCATATGACTCAGATGGATGCACATGCAAATCAATGTATTTGCATTAGAAATGTTGCCGCCTTTCTCATATCAAATAAACTGTGGGAGATGCATTGACAGTAACTTTTAGGAGTCATCTGAAAATGTGCATCGCAATAATTTCAAAGTAGTACAATCATTTGTCTTGACTAGAATACAAATCTGGATCCCCTATAAAGACAAATGACTTTTTCAAATTGTTGCATGATACCTTTCTTATTTCTTCAATGTAATTACATTGATTATTAGAACAGATCTTAATATCTTCATCACCATTAAAAAGCAATTTCAAGTGCTTTAGCAGAAATAAATAAAGAAGTAATACTAATAGTATTTAGTACATGCCATAGTTTAGAATTTGATGTAGAAGAAATAAACCATGATATCTATTTGCATGAACCATATACATAGAATCATTGATTGTATTTATCAATTTTGAGTCTTATTCATAGAATAACCTTTAAATTTCATTTTTAACATCTGAGATATTTTAAACCAGGGCAGCAATTTCATATATGATTTGCTTCTACTACAAACTTGGAGCCATAGGGGATTGATTAATCAATAAATGACATTGCAGTTAGCACCTGGCTTTTATTTAGTTAGAAAGTCAAGGTCATAGAATAAGTATGTGCACAATAGTTTATTTATTCTCCTATCAATCACCTAAGTTTTACCGGTAATAACTTTAGATTTGGCATTACCTATAGAATGGATAATTGTAATTATTTGCTTTGGCAGGCAATTGCAGAGAAGGACTTTGAAACCTTTGGCGAGATAACTATAAAAGATAGTAACCAGTTCCACGCAGTCTGCCTTGATACCTATCCTCCGGTCGTCTACATGAATGAAGTATCAAACAGCATCATAGAGCTGGTTCACTCATACAACTCATTCCATGGAAAAATGAAGGTAAGTCCTTGGATATTTCCCTGCTGTCAGTCATTACTGTCTATTCTTAGGCTTAAATTATTAAAAATTTACAGGTTGCATACACATTTGATGCTGGGCCAAATGCATGTTTATTTTTAATGGAAGAAAATGTGGATGAAATGATTTCATTAATAAACTATGCATTTCCATTCTCTAATGGAGATGGTTATTTTAGAGGATTGCCACTTCTATCTGAACCTGCTCCACAGGTAAGTTGCGATGAAATATATTACTTACCAATGATAGTCCTATCACCATCAGAAAAAAAATGTTTTGAAATAGTGATTCCAAGCAAAATGCTATCAGGCTGATGCTAATTGGCTATTTGCCACTGTATTGGTATTTACAGCACATTTGTTCATCAATGAACATTAAACCCCACTCAAGAGACCTCCTGAAATACATTATACATACAAAGTTAGGACCAGGACCAAGACAGCTTGGGGAACAAGATGACCACCTTTTAAACAGTGCAGGGGAACCTGTCTGAATGTAAAAACTGACACCATCAAAGTGTACGAGACTTTTTTTTGCGCATAAAACTTAAGAAAGGTGGTGGATTTTAAGAAGAGGCATTGAGTAAAACAATGTTTGCCTTATATTCTTATGCATATAAACATGAAGTATCTTTTAACTTGAGGACCTTATGCTGAATCTTCCGAGTGAAAACCTGGAGTTTATGACACAAGATTACTTGGTTGAATTTCAAGGTAACTAGAAATTCCCACCCGGGAAATAAAATTGTAGTTCTAGTATGTTTTGTATTTTTATAATGACACTAAGTGGATATTTTAATAATTGCCCAAAAATGTTACATAGTTTGGGCTGTAACGGGTATACGCCTAGAAATAAACTACCACTTAAACAATTTAAAGGTTTATTATTTTACATACAATTACACTCCAGAAGTAAACACTTGCGTGAAATACATTCAACTAC
This sequence comes from Hetaerina titia, assembly GCA_037158775.1. Taxonomy (NCBI): domain Eukaryota; kingdom Metazoa; phylum Arthropoda; class Insecta; order Odonata; family Calopterygidae; genus Hetaerina; species Hetaerina titia. Next base: position 90,441,655 of record CM073769.1, on the reverse strand, counting down.
GATACTCATGAACACCATACTTCTTAGACAGCCTCTGAAAAAAAATAGGCAAAATTAATGCAACGTCTCAAACAAAAATATAAATTGTATGCATTAAGAACTTAAACCAGTTATTAGTTATATCAACCTCATGAGTGTTATAGAAGCTACAGCACTATTAAAAATGTGCATGCTAAAACGGGCGAAACAATTCCAAAACTATAAAGATCATTTATAAACGGCATCTGAGGCTTAATAATGATAAACCTTAAGTTTAGGATCAATTGTATGATATTAACTTGTTAAATTAAAAATGTATTAGTTTTCAGTACACACACGTAAAACATTTAACTCACACTAAATTGTCTAAAATTCGCACGCAGACTACATTATGCAGTTTTAAACAAATATTTTACCTTTGACTCGGTGACCTGGGCGAAAGAATTCTTTTGTACACATGACTGATCGTTCCAAACGAGAACAAAATGTCTGAAATTAAACCTTGCTGCTTGGTCAACCATTAGACAGTGCAAGAGCATGAAATTTATAAGGAAAGTAACAATATGAAGACCGTGGGATATAAAATTCTAAGATTTTAATACTATATTCAATGAAACAATGTGCACACGACTGCAATAATTTCTTTCAGATACCACAGCTACAGCAGTGAAAATGACTGCGCTGTAACAATATCATTATTACTTCATAATTTTGGGGTAGATTGGGTGTTAAGAAACACGACTCGTATACCATAAATGGAATTAATTAATTTTGATAATTCATATCAATTGGAGGGCTTTAAACGAAAATAATTGTTTATTTCCCCAGGCATCGAAGTAATTTCATTACCTGCATCAAGGATCTATGGAGAGCAGGGTCGGAATGAGGCCAAATTTTACGTAGACACGGGCTTGGATCCTTTTATGAGAGTATATACATTAGTACAAACGTAAAACACAGTTAAGATGCATATATCATTTTAGTATATTATTAATAGCATGCAAAATCGGCCAGAGGCTCACTGTCAGGCTTTCCGTCTTTCCATTCCGTGAACTTAATGGTCGATTCTTCACGTTTAGCAGCTTCGGCCCTGAATTCTGGTTTCAAAGCCTGCCGAACAAGTCTAGCGGCTATACTGGAGTACCTAATGTAGCTTTAGATATAGAGGAACATACGTGGTAAAAATGAGTTAGATGTACGGTTAATACACTCACTATTATGAAGCGTTTCGTACTTAAGTCCAGCCTGCCTCCAGTTCGACATTTTAATGTTTTATTGATAACCGATTGTCCACCTGAATTACTTCTCCATCAGATGTTACAGCGGGGAGGAAGAAACTAGGTTAATCAAAAACAATACATATACTAAGATCATAATATAGTATTACTATTTTAATATCAATCAAAAATAAATTAACATTATTTATATGATCATTTATTAAGAGCATCAAACGAATATATAAGGTATTTAACAAATAATACCAAGCATATATTGACTAACTAATCGGATTCTATCCCATGTACTGCTGCCATCTTTCGCCCTGGTTAGCATGCGTTTGGCGCCTTCCTCAATCGACCATTCGGGCTGTTAATACAAATAAATTTGTAATTTTTGGTAAAAATGGCAATCATATTGCCTTTAAGAAACAAAGGAGTATATTTAACATCAGGTCAAATGAAATTCGACGGGCAGTTATTTATATTTTTATAAATTAGTAATGAAGACTCGACTTGTGCATCATGGTAAAATACTAAACGGTGACTTACTAATCTCCCAAACAATTGAATTGTCTATCGAAAATCAAAGTTTTTCTATATTTTGTACATTCCAAGGGTATAATGGCTGAAGGAAAGTTGTGCTTTAACAGAGATATATTACAGTAAGTTAAAAGGCAACGTTGCAGCTTTATGCACAGTTAATTCATAAAAAACTAAGCATGTAAATTCTGTCTATACTCTACATATTTAATGTCATAGGTGCTAGTTATACTTTTATTAAATGCAACATTTTTGCATTTCGTTTTCCAGGTGCCTGCAAATTTCTTTACGGCGACTTAAAACACCAACAATCACTTCATGAGGATCAAGAGTAAAGCTATGAAAATACATCCCTTGGTGAGTCCCAAAGGAAGGATCCTAAGGACTATCGATATTCCGACGCCAAGGTAAATATATATATATATATATTATACATACACACACATACACATAAATATTATAGATGCTATATACTTTTTGCAAAAATATTGTTAATAATTAGAATACATTCGAACTTGATAGAAATTTTAAAAAAATTCGAAAACTTCAAAGATGGGGGAATCAATTTTTTAAAAGAGTATTATTCTTATCGCCTGGCTGCTAAAATTTAATCGTTTGTCAAACCCTCTAAGCTAACTTGCGGTACGTTACAAATTATGGACAATCACACCCTTAGGTGACTCTGTTTAAGGAGTTTTGATTTTAGCCTTTGGCGAATCCTGTAAACGGGCCCACGTAAATTTATTCCTTAAAGACATGACTTACAATATTTATATATTTAATTTGAGTGCATGAAAATTTTTAAAGGATTTTTTTTACTGACTCTGCCGTCTCTGACTCTGTGATTCTGCCGTCCCCTAATTTAAAAAAATAGGCCTGTCATATATCCTGGCTGTTTAGCATCATAAACCAATTAAAAACTGAATTTATTCCAGAAAAAATTCGTTGAATAGCGTGGTAGTCTCATGGGCTAAGGTGGTAACTACTGGCTGTTGGTCGAACGGCCATAGGTTCAAATATGGGTTTTCACACTGCACGTCAGCTGTTAAACCTCGGTTGTGTGTTTTTTTGGGCGGTATAATCGGTGTCGGTGTCTTTCATTAGCACCTACATAAATCCACGCATGAACAATGATTTTGGCAACAATTTAGGAATCGAAGACTTGGCGATGATTGACATATGTTTCATAACGGTAGAGTGGATATGACTCACGAAAATTTGGTCGTATTAAAAGCGATTTATTTACTTTTTCAAATTTAGTGATTCGAAATGTCTCTTTTATCCATATTTGTTTCTGAGATTTCGAGAGAAGTTGGAGAGTTAGTTTCGAGAGGGATTAGAAAGTGACCATTGCAATTTGTTCGCCATAACTCGTAATAATGAGATTTTAATTAAAATAAAGGTAACTGTAGGTAATGATGCAGATGTATTAAACATTTAACATAAATCACATTTTATCAAATAAAATTTTCTTTTAAAAACATTTCGAATAGGAGAAATTATGAAAGTTAAGCCGATCATACTAATAAATTAAATTCTACCTCAACCGCCATCCGATCATGTCAACCTGAAGGTTGCGTTTGATATGTGAAGTAGTAATTGTAAGTAGCTCTTACTAATTAAAGTCCTAAGGGGCGTGAAATTAAAATTCAGGGTAGTGGAGCCATATATCTCCTTTCCCTTTCAATTCAGGGTTTGAGAATAATGAAGCTCTTTTCAATGGCTAAGTGTAGGTTTACCGTTTAGTTCTCGTAAATAGAAATGCGAATGATTCCTCTGGGACTGTCAAAAGGCTTTGCTTTTTCTGCATAAAAAGTAAAACATGCGAATAATGCAATGAGAATCTATACGAGTATGCACATCTCCTTATGTTGATTATTGGACAAACAAACGATTGTGGTTTTGCAAAATAGTGTGATGCCCGAGAATAGAATCACTTTTGGTATGGCGACCAATATTGGTGACTGTACCGAACGAGATTAATGAGATCTTTGATTTTTTAGGGATAAGTAATCGAAATATTTTCAGTAAACGGGAAAGAATATTTCTATTACATTAAAGAATATTTTCTTTGTGATTAACTCGTTAGCGAGTGCCATCGGGAGAGAAAACATTAAGAATGGAATGCAAAGATAGGCTCTACGTGTCCAATAAGTGGGCGAAGCATGATGAGGAGGCAAAGGAGAACTGAAATTCGGACAATATTAAATGGTATTAAAGGTATGAGATAATAGGATAGGGAGAATAGAAAAAGTACATGCGACAATTTAGGAATTACGTATAAAAATCAAGCGGTTTGCAAACAGAGGACTGACATTGAAATTACGAACTCAGCCAGTAGAAATTATGAACACCCAAGTACACAAGGTCTGTCCCAAAAGTAGTAGGACTGAGTCGATTACAATAATTGCCAGAATTGATACATTCACTCAAAAGTCTTCGAAGTAGTATCTTTGACCGTCCACACGCCACTGGCAGCGGGTTTTCTAAGCCTCGCACGCTTTCTGGAAGGCGGCGCCCAGAATGCTGCTAAGCTCCCTCATCACGACCTGTTGTAACGGTTCCACACAGCCGTGGTGACGTCCTTTCAGCACGGATTTGAGGCGAAGGAAGAGGAAGAAGTCTGGTGGGGTAATATCAGGACTGTAGGATGGCTGAGGTAGGCACTCACATGGTCGAGAAGCTCTTGGTAGATCCGCGTACGTGTTTCCTCGTGTTCGTCCGAGGGCACTCGCAGTACCAACTTGCGGTGCACACCTTTCTCATGCCCATGTTTTCGGTCACAAGTCGATACAAATCACTTTTATGGATGCCAAGTTCATCAGAAATAGCGCGAGCACTTTATCTGCGATCCCTGTCCAGCAAAGCCTTGCAAGATTTTCGTCACTTTTTGAGGTCGACGGGGGTCCTGAACGTTCAGCGTCTTCAACATCTTCTCTACCCTCCCGAAGCAACTTGTGCCTCTCGAAAACACCCGATCTATCCATGGTGTTATCAACATAAGCTGCATTCAGCATTCCATGAGTTTTTTCCCCGGTTTTTCCCAGTTTCACGCAAAATTTGATGGCATAGCGCTGTTCCAATAACCGGTTCATGACCTAGTGTAACGAGGTCGCGAAATAGAGGTTTCGAAAACGAATGATCTCAACTCCGCAAAGGCTGGGAGCCAACTGCCACCGGTCTCCAGCCTTCCTGACACTCCCCTCCCTTGAACGCAGGCAAAGAAACTGCCGCTCGCTCGTCTGTCCATCCGGGAAATATAAGTAATTTTACCTTTGGGACACAGACCTTGTTTACAAAAAGTATCGGGAACAATTTTTTCCGTGACTGTGTGTCGCAGCGCGCTCGTAGCGCGCAGACTCGGTGGTGTGGGGTATAACCTTCAACACGCGGTAATCTCCTGCGAACGTTCGTCGAGGCTAGATCATGTTTTTAGTGGACCCTTGTCGAGTGACTCGGTGCAAGTGCAAAATGCAGCGAACGATTAAACAGCGTTGCACTGTCAATTTTTGTGTTGGATTGTGGAAATCGGGTACGGAGATGTTGGACATGGTTTGCCAAGTGTTCAAGGATGAAAACATGTCACAAACGGCAGCTTTTAAGTGTCACAAGTTCTTCAAAGATGGCTTAGAGAGGTGGAGGATGAGCTCGTGCTGGATGGCTGTCGACGCCAAGAACCGATAACAGCGTGTCCATGAAGTGCTGAATTCAGACCATCGGTTAAGTGTGTGCAAGATCGCAGATCGTATATGCATTGATAAGACGACAGCGTACACCATTTTCACTGAAAATTTGGCTATGCGAAAGATCTGCGTTAAGCTACCCACTCAGACATCCAGTGCACCCAGCCAAACCAGCTCCAAGTTAACCGATTACCTGACGGAAAACAACACCGCGGTGATTCCCCAACCCGCTTACAGTCCCGACTTCGTACCAATAGACTATTTCATATTCTCAAAAGTGAAATCCTTCTTGAAGGATACCGCCATGGGACCCTAAGTACCTTCAAAGAAGCAAATGTATTTTTCCAAAACTTTTCTCGATACTTTTTATACCAACCTGTATGTATATGTATGTGTGTGTATATATACAAACACACACATATATGCCAATAGTAGGTTGAAACGAAGAAGATATAGATTGATATGAATTAGATTTATAATACTACAACAAAATAATGGCAAAGGACAACAAGCGAGAACTTAAACGATAGGAGATTGGCACAGTATGGTAGGAAATAAGGAAATAGTTTGATAATTCGATTTAGTAACAAGTTATGAGAAACGAAGAAAACTATTGGAATTATGAGAGTGACTGAATATTTGAATCGCCAGTAATTAATTTAAGTACAATGAGGAAGCCTCTTCTCGCGGCTATGTCCGAGTGTTAGAAACAAATATTTAATGTATATCATTTAAAAGTAATTAAAGATTCAAGAACAGTACTAAAACATTGATATCTCCCCGGAGTAGATGCCGAAAGCGACCATAATGTGTGAAAAGCAAGCATAAAACAGTTTAATCGGCAATGGGATTCGGAAAGCTTAAAGAGGCATACGAGGTGTGTTAAAAAAATAATGAGAATTTTAATTTTTCTGACAATAGTATTTATTTTTCCTGAAACGTTGATGTTGTCAACTTCAAAGTAGTCCCCATTGGAGATTATGCACTTGTGCCAGCGCTTCTTCCAATCCCCGAAACACTTCTCAAACTCGATCTTTGAGATAGTCTTTAGTTCTTTCAGCGATGCGCTTTTAATGTCATCTACGGCTGTAAAACGACGGCCCTTCAAGGTTCTCTTAATTTTTGGAAATAGGAAAAAGTCACACGGAGCCATATCTGGCGAATATGGAGGCTGGGGCATCGTTACATAATTGTTTTTGGCCAAAAAATCACGAACTAGCAATGAGGTGTGAGCTGGTGCATTATTGTGGTGCAAAAGCCATTTTGGAACGAATTTTGCTGCCACACGTTTCATACACAAAAAATTGGAAAAAATGTCATGACATGATCCAATCGATATGCCAACATCATCAGCGACCTCTCTAACTGTGATTCGGCGATCGTTCATAACCATTTCTTTCACTTTTTCCACGTTTTCATCGATTGTTGATGTGCTGGGGCGTCCAGGGCATTCGTCATCTTCAAGGCCTTCTTGGAAACGCTTATGCCACTCGTAAACTCTTGATTTACTCATAGTAGACTCACCACAGGCCTTTGTTAACATTTCACACACTTTGTTACACTTTATTTAATTTTTTACGCAAAATTTGATACAATTTCCTTTATCCATTTCTTTTAACAAACGAAAATCGCCGAGCTCATAAAAGACGTCCAACCTTTTTTGCATTTGATTTGATCTCAAATGCAATCAAGCAGTTTTATTTCCTTCTTGGGCATATCACGTTATTAATATATATTGTATGAAATTCTTAGTAATTTAGTTTAAGCGATTTTGTGACCAAGTTTCTGGCCAAGTTATTGAAAATTATTTATTTCCGTTTACCATAATCTTAAAAATGACTTTTTTTAAAAAGATGATTGTCACTCTTTTCTCTCAATAAAAGGTCATCAAAATGTAATGATCCATCAGGTGGCTCAGAATAATGTTTTTAAAAAAGTAGAAGAGTTAAAATATTTCAAATAAATAAATTTGGACCTCTTGTAGTGAAGTGTAAATTTGGGATAGTCGATTTTGACTCCAAAAAATGAGAAACGGAGAGAAAAAACGATTGGAACTTGTTTCGTGTTTAAAAAGGTCGTAGCCTCACATGAATGACAAACTTACTCTTTTCATTGCATTTGTTTATGAAGAACATGGCTTTTACATTGAGTTCGAGTGTATAGAGCAAAGAATTTCGATTTCCGTATATTGTCCATGGTCATTATGGAGTGAATTGTTCACATTGCTACAAAAATACTCAAAGCACTGAAACTATTAGCAATTATGAAATGGCACTGTAACCAATTAAAGTCAAAGGAAATAAGGAAGCATAAATAGCTAAGAATTTTGAAAAGGATATAAAATTTCATTAGATAATCATCGGGGCATGCGAGGAAAGAAATGAAAAAATGAAGAATCAAGAATTGGGCTTCAGGACTTTTGCCTTTTGATATGGCCTAAAATTCATTTTCATCTCGTTTTTGATGAAGTTTGGCAAATGAACAAGTAATGATGATGGGTGTTGATTTTTTTGGTTTTGATAACGCAAACGTGATTGAATATTCGGCCTGCTTAGGTGGAGTAGTATATATGAGTAAGCGTGATTATTATTATAGTATATATATATTTATATATGCCATTAAAGAACATCCGATTCTTGAACATATTTTCCACACAATCCCTTGAATCTGCAAAATATAATAATACTTCCATTCATAAAAAGAAAAAGAGCACAACGGTAGACTTCAGTTCACTCAATCAGGAAGTAGATGAAAATTCTTAAGTGCTACATGAAAATAACTCAAGATGGAAGTTTTGCCAATTGGAGAAAATATTCGGCTTCTGAGTGATTTCACTTTAAAAATAAGAAAATTTGAAATGGGAATAAAAGGACGAATATTAATATCAACCCAGCGGAAAAAGTCATTCATAAAAAAACAATACTTTTCTCAAAGGCATTATGTCTGAAATCAGGAAGGCTCCTTTTGAAAACTTTTTATGGAGTGTCCCTCTTCACGCAAAGGAAACACACAATTGGATAGTGGACCTAAGCAGGATGAGAAGTTTTCAAAAGGTGGTGTGGGGGTGATTGGTGAAGCGGAAGGGCGAAGTGGAACTTAATGAGGCATTCAGAAGAGTTGAAGATGCCATAGGACACCCTGTGTATGAGAGAAAGATAGGGTGGACATGGGTGGACCGTGATCGCATCCCGTGAGCCATAGTGTATTCGTGGGAAGTAAAATTCAGTTAAAGATTGAAAGAAACCTACCGGAGAGAAGAGCAGGGATGGACAAGAACTGGAACCAGGTCGTATTAAGATGGATCCAAGAAGAGGGTGCTACGGTAGGAAAGAACCGCTGTCACATCGGAAGAATCGAGAAGAAAGAATACTACATCAGAACTATTATCACTGAAAATGTTATTAATGGATGGATTTATTCCCTGCATATTCACGTGCATACATATTTTGTGGTAAGCTTAGCTATTTAGAATATGAAGCAAAGAACTCATTGAAGTCAGAAATATTCGCAAATTTCATGTACTAATTCACGAAACGAACAAATATAGAACTTTGAATGACAATATAAAATAATGTTTCCTTAAGCCGTAAAGCCGTTTTGATCTTTCATTATTTTTTATATTGTAATTGTTAAAAAGGTCGTAAAAAGCTCAATTTCAACATTCTAAATAACATGAGGAAAGAATTCCGCACAGTTGAGCGAGGGGATTTACATCGCCCTGGAACCCAAAAGTTATACGTACATACTATATGGGCATACTATTATAATGAATTTTCAATCTTTACAAAGTGATCTCCATGAATATTTTGTGGATTTCTACGTTTTTTATGATCTCCGAAAGCTAATTTATCTAACGAGTAATTTGAGGAGTAAAATTAAGCAATGACATAACACCTTCAATACTGCATCATTTGACACTCGATTAGTGTTTCTTCAAACTGGCCATGTTAAAATGATATTTTTCGCAAATTTCTCCTACCAGAACGAGAAGACGTGTGTAAACGATGAACTAAGATAAAGTGTTGAAGTGCTTGCACTGAATCGTCGAGATGATACCCTTGGGGAAAAAAACGTTCTTCTTGAAAATAAAGAATTTTCAAGGTGAACGATTTCTTATTATTTCGACGCCTTTCTGGGCGTGTACCAGATTCTGTTCAATTTAATATCGCTGGTTGACCTCATTGCCCAGAGATGGTGGATGTGCTTGTAAAAAAAGTTAATTAAGATGTAGACACAATTATTGAAAAGAGTAGCACTGAAAAAATGCCAATCTGAAGTAAATCAGTTCTTTCTTCTTTCTACCTGTCTGTTATGATATATCGAAATGAGTCGGTGATCAATAGAAATCTGATGAAGTGCTGATTACTTGTTGGATTTAGCGCTGCGGCCCTTTGTCCCGGGAGAATCTTTTTGAAACGATGAACACACGCGTTTGCGTTATCAGAATTTCAGATTCAACTAGTTGCCGATTTCCAATTAGAAACCACCTGACTAATGTGGATGATAGGGGAAGAGCTCAATCATATATATATTTTATATATATTTCTATATATATATTTTTAGTATGTAGAGTTTGAATTGAATCGGTGTTAAAGTGTAGATTAAGTCAAAACAATTTTGGCTTGCAAGGTTTGATAAGACAAAAATGCCTGCCGACTGAGAGCTAGATTGCTTGCTGTCTTTGAAGTAACGGAGATAAGCAGCAGCTTGAACTTTGGAACCATCATTTCCCCTTTCTTTTATGCTTCACTGTGACTGAATTACTCTGTATGAAAATTTTAATTTGCTTGATATAGTAGTCATTTGAATTATTCGAATTCAAAACTACCTCACCACACTCTCGATACGATTAACATTTGCCACCAAGAGCGTCGATAATTCATAGTTGGGAAAATAATGTTTCGAAAGCGGTCATTTGACTGTTTTTCACATCGAGGGAAGCTGCTGGCTAGAGAAGACCCTATGGCAGCGTGTCAAAAATTCGTGACCGGGAAATAAGTCACTTTTCCTGCGTCCTTATTGGTCATGGAAACGAGAGTGGGGCACGGGGCACTAGAGAGCTTTTCCTAGAAATGGATGTGACATACATGTACCCGTAGTTCATTGAAAGGAAGACACCTTAAGATATTTCTCGAAAATCGAAGCAAAAACCTACCGAGGACAGTTTGGAAAACAAAGGTGAAATGGTAATCAAATCTTCAATAAACAAATCTTCGCCTGCCACTGACGAATAGGATGAGATGATTTGTTTTCCCAAATTAACTGGCTGTGAAAATTCATGACTCACATGGACCTCGGGGTCAAAGAATGGATGCATCCATGCGACGGTAAACAACTAATATGCGTGAGGCCCTCTTCACTGGTGAGGAATTCTTGAGAGCACCGTTGCGTAGCGGTTGCGTTGTCGCGATTACTGCTTAAACATTCTATCCATATCCTTAGAGTATTTTTCCATGGAAGAAAGAACTATCTATTTGTAGAAATAATTTTTTCTCCCCCGCTTTTTAACCTGGAGATGAATTGTTCTTTGTACATCATCACTTACTAAACAACTTTTTGACATTAGTGTTGGAATATCCAGCGTCAACGCAGAAAAGTTGTAAAATATTAAGAAAATAGAATTCGAGCAACCTTTGAATTTTCATTCAATTTGCGTGAAAAAAAATTTACTCCAAAATGGTCGATTTTATAAAGTCATGATGGTTCTAAATACTGATTAAGACACCTATAATTGCTGATAAACCATAGCAATTATTAACCCCAAGATTGATTTGATAGTTAAAGATAGAGCTCCCCTAGTACTAAGCCCTACGGTGTGTGAAATTCGCACATCTGGGTAGGGGGGATTCCTTTTACTATATTATTGTTTATGGTGATTTTTAAATATTTTCCGTTAATAAAATGAATGATAAACATGCAAAAAGCATGAAAAATAAACATACAAAATCAATTTATGTAACTGTAAAACACTGCATTAAATCAATTTCAATTACCATTCGTGGGTTAACATTTTCTAAAAAGAATTGAAATAAAATATTTTAAAAATATTGCATGAAAAAATTTTTTTTAATGTTTGCAAAAACTGCTGCTGCTCTGTCCACAAGAAAAACCTCTCTCGCCGCGTCTATCCAGTATCAATCGCTCCGAACGAAATTCTAATTTAGTGTATTTCCATCAGTTAATAATTGGACTATTAAAATTTCATCAACTCAGTTCGCAGACGTTCCAACGAAGTCATGTTTCAAGACTTTCGGAGCAGACTTCTAGTCGTATTCCGATTCTCTCCCATTAGTCACTCAGGACCAGAGAGGGGCGGACGAGCAGTCTTTCTTATCGCAGTAGTTTTGGCGCGAGGGACGGTTCTCCATTCTCAAACGTCCTTTGATTTCTTCGCCTGCCATTGTCAACACCTTTCGTTTTTCTTTCGAGTTCCATTATCATCATTAAAAAGGAAGGACAGCCGAAGGAAATAAACAGCCGAATTCTCTCCCCCACCTCAAGTCGGTTAAGTTTTTAACCGAAAAATAGCCCAAGAGAGAATTTTTACCGTTGAACAGAGCTCAACCTTCTGAATGGTAAAAATGCACCAGAATTCCATTGCTGTTGAATCCGGTAGTCTACAGAAAAGATTCAGTTTGGGTAAATTTTGTCTCACACGAATCGTTTTTTACGTAAATTAGTATCATAAGGTAACCGTTTCAGTATTCATAGGAAAAATTAAAGGGAGGGCTTGATTCTAATACCTCACTAGGTGCCTTCTATTCGGAAAAATCTGATCTCGGATGTGAATATTACCATGAATTATGGAAGGTGTTTTATATGATTGTCAAAACAAATACTACCATTACTCTAAAAAAATGTCTGCTGGAATATTAAACGGATAAAACCACCAATCAGGCAAATTATTTTTCATAGGATTATGGATGTCCACTTAATTTTCTCTCTCGCCCCCTTTTCCATTGAGCACGTTGAAACTGGTGGATTGAGCTACATTACGGACGTTCCCGTTAGGCGTTGGATTGGAAGCATGCGAGCCATTTATTTATTACATTTCTTACTCGTATTTTTCTTCGCAATTCTTCATACTTTCGAATTCATTTGTTTAATCGCGTACCACTTGCTGTTGTCCCGAGAGATAATTGAACGCTGGTTCCATTATACATTGTAATTCATCATTTCACACTATATTCTTTAACGTTGCTGTAGCGTAATCTAACGAAGGGGCTCTACTACCCCCCTTCCCACGAGACTCCCATCACGTATCCATACCTTTTCCCGACGATCCACCCTCCTTTCCCGCATGTCCATTTCATGTCAGTACGGGAATGTGAATTAGTTCACAACCATGCCTCCGAGTTCACTTATCGGGATTGCTGACTGTAGGCCGAACTCTACATTTAGAGGGTAACTGAAACAAGCGAATACACTTGATAAATAAGTGGCCCTGGACAGTAGGCAGCCTCACGTTTATCTTTTTGCAAGATATGTTAATAAATACCACGATAACAGGTACCGTGACTTTGTGAATGACTACTCCCTACAAATAGACCGCCAATAACCCTCTGTGGAACTACTGATAGGTTTAGTTTTTGGAAAGAATTTTACATTCATGTTCTTGTTTGAACTTCGCGCATTAGAAATAGGTCAGCCAGAATGGTTCAAATCTATTAATAACAAGTGTAACCCGATATCCACACCCTACTCGCATCATTACATACAGGAAATAGGGTGATGTTTGCTTCTTATCTAATGGTTAGAGGTATGTTTATAGAGCTGATCTAAGTTCTGTGAAGCTCGTTCATCTCCTTGTTGTAATAGTAGGTTTTTTGGGGTTATCAATATATAATCCATTTTTTGATGCCTAGATGTTGAAAGGGGTAAGCGAGGTAGGACTTAAAAAGAGAGTAAGGAAAAGCATAGGTAGGTCTGAAATGAAAATACTAAGGTTTGCACCGCTTCTCTGTCTCCGACTGGCATGCGATACGAAGCCCTTGAAGTATCCACGCAAAGATGAAAATATCCAAGTTCTGGCACCAAAGGGAACCATTCCACGGCCGAGCCTCATGATAAAAAATTCGATGACCTTGATAACCCTACTGTCGACAAGTCTTCTGAGCGTTAAAAGTTTCAATTTCTGCAGCGCCCTTCGTGAACTTGGGTGAAAAATTAGCTGCAAAATTGTCGATTGGTATCACTCATTGCAGGATTTAATTTTTCGCGAATCGAAAACGAAATCCAGCGAATGATAATATTTTGATTTCGTTTTCAGTAACCCAGTCAGGTTGGTATTTTTGCATGTATCAAGCCATACGTGGAACGTTTTTAATTTTTGCGACAACCTATTGGCCAGACGATGACGTAAAACTGATGGAGGACTTGGAAAAGCGGACATTTTCAAGATAAATATGTAAAAAAAGCAAAACGTTGAGCTCTCTTACTTCTCAGTGTCAGTTTGTCCATTATGTCGTCTCAGTTAATATGCGTAATGAAATAATTCCATTTGCGATGCTTTGGATGGTTTTTTTCGATGTTGAGAATGTCGAATCATTTGCGATTGGAGAGTCGAAAAACTGAGGTGAAAACTCCCGGTGGTTGGAAATAAATCAATCACGGTGATATTCTCCCTCTCCCATTGTTCACTAGAGTGTCCGCACATCCTCTAATGAGGTCTCATCGGAGGCAGATCGTGGGAGTCTGGAGAAAGGAAAGAACTGGACTGGAGTAATGAGATAAATTTGAGGAGAGAAGGGAAGAGACTCGTTTAAAGAGAGACTATCATTACGCGTAGCAGATTTATACGGTTCTTGCGTGAACGGACATCTGGTCGGATCCGCGGAGACTCAGCCTTTCCTGTTTTTTCTTGACTATCTTGGACTAAAAATTTAATGTGCACCTCAAGCATTGCGACACCCCAGCTCAGGGTCTATTGTCCTATCGAGTTTCCCGCCCTCGGTCCCGCTGGGTTAACTAAGAAAGCTGTTGCGGATGTCAAAATTTGTTGTTTTCCGCATCGTGTCGTGGCCGCCCCAAAAACGAGGAGGGGGGGGGGTGGCTTGTCCCGTAAAATAGGTGGACCTTGCCCATACAATCAAATCTACACGAGGCCCACACAATCGAACCTACCAGCGGCCGAGAGAACACCACGGATGAGGGAAATAGTTCTGGGAAACCCTTTTGAGGACCTCGCTCTGCCAAAACTTCGCCCTGGGGAAGAGTGGAGGGGCGGAGGGAGGGCCGTCAAAGTTACCGACGAAGGAAAGGTGCGGGATGGTGAAGGCAGGAAGGACGGGAGAGAGCCACCCACCTTCTTGAGGACCGGCGAGCGCAGAGGCCGCGGGCCGGGAAGACCCGAGTAACTCCGAGGCGTTCGACCATGTGGCGGGGGAGGGCGGGAGGGATTGGCAGAGCGGACTCCCCATTTTAATCTCTTCTCCGGAGGTGTGTGTGTATAGGGGGGTAGAGTGGGGTGGAGAAGGGATGGGGAGAAGATTAGAGAGAAGGGAAGAGAGTAGGGGGCGATCGCGCGGAAGGTATACTCAAGAGGCGAGAGCATGTTGATGTCGGAAGGACGAGGAACGAGGAAAGGTTATGGAAAAAGGGGGAAGGAAGGAGGGTAGAACACCGGCTTGCTTCTGGATTGTTCCGGTGACCGCGGGAGCGAGTGAGACAAGATTATTTCCCCCTGGAGGTCACGGTGTATGGGGGGGTGAGGAGAATGAGAGGGAGGGAGAGGGTTTCACACGCGGCGTTCACCCCACGCACAAATATGCACGGGTGACCCCTCGGACACATAAGCGCACCGACGCAGTGGAAACTTTCCCTCCCGACTGGAAGCACGACGCCGATTCCATTTCTTGGGGTTCATTAATTTACCATTTTAAAAGGCGAGGTGATCACAGCGAGCGAGACACGGAGAGGAGCCCGCACTCGCCGCGACATCCGGAAGTACTGACGCACTCGGAAGGAACCTTTTTCTCCCGGCGTCCTAGGATTCCGCTGGGAGACGTGCAACTCTATTCAAAATACTTAAGTGAGGAAGAGAAGTTGGAAATAAAAGGAGAGTAGAAGAAGGCTTCTATTAAAGGGTGTAGTGCAGCGTGGATAATAACTGTAATTGCTACATTCACGAACCCCGAAAACATTCCATATCGCGGTTTGTGGGAAGGAATTGGTGAATTGACCCGGTCGCTTTTGGGACCCCATTTGATTGCCGATTGAAACCTTTTCCTTCATTCCACGCTTCGCCAGGAGAAGCCGGGTCAAGAGGAGAGCAACATCGAAGGAATCCGGTTCATTAGACGGGTGAGTTCTATTTGTTGTCTCGTTATAATGTCGTGCTCCACTCTACTATCGGATCGGACGAAAGTGTTCTAGAAAGTGTTCGGAAAGGACTCTATGGTGAGGTTCAGCAAAATTAATGTCAAAAATGTATTTAATGGGGTAGAAATCCATTACCAATTGGGTGAGAATAGACAAAACTCTGTACATTCGAACATGAGGATAGTTCCATAGTGAGGGCAGTTAAGATATTGTTAACCTAAGCATACCCCCCTAATGAGTGCGTTTTGGCTATTACATTGGCTGATATCAGGAACTACGGGCGTTTATTACGGTACCGAGCATTGATCAAGAAGTACCGAGTGAAACAACGTCCATTTTTAATATTAATTCATAGAAATTGGTTTAATACTAGTAATAAAGTGGAATTGTACTGAAATGGATTACTTTTCGCACGAAAAGTACGTGGACTTCGGAAAAGCAGACGCCCTATGTATATATATCGTATCGTATACACAAAAGTGTTTTTTACTAAAGACAGTAACGAGTTTCCTGGCGATACTGATTATTAGGTCATTAGTAGAAGTTAGGAGTTTAAAAACATTTTCTATGGTAATGCTCAATGATTTTATGAAATTATTGTAAAATATGTTTCATGCACCTATTGTTTTTATAAATCTTCCATAGATTTCATAGCTTAGATGGAGATTTACAGTAAACCACTGAGAAAGTTGGAGGGTTAGGACAAAACATTACAAATATGATTTATCAAGAGAAATCTCATGCCTAACGTGAGACGGAAGGCCGCAGAGTGAATTAAAACGTATTGAAATAAATTGGAAAAATTTGAATTTTGGGCAAATGTTGTGAAAAGAGAAAATAACCTTCACAATGAATTGTAAACAAACATTGTTTTTTTCATAATCTCATTTAAGCTTGCCTTAATTTATTTTTCCCATGGAAAAATAACTTCCATTTACTTTTCCACATTTGAAAGAATGCGTCACAGACGACAGATAAACTTATTTAGGCCAGTTTTGAAGGCAAGATCAAAAACTGGCGTCTTGGAAAGCGCCAGGGAGCTGATGAAATATTGGGCATATTTGTTTGTTTTTACAAGCAACCGATAAAGGTGATTCGTAAAAAAAGAACTATTATTGGTCGCTTCTGTGGTGCTCAAGGCCCGACATCAACACTCGGATGATCAGTCTTGAACGGAAGTTTCCGCATGAAGCACGGAAGAAAAACGTTCGCGAGGTAAGATTTCTTTTGTTTCTCTCACGAGGGACCACGGAATCGACTCCACACCAATTAGTACAAAGGGTCCTTGGGATAAATATTACCTGCGTGCTAATTTATACTTGGTCTCCAGTTATTATTCACTAAAGCGTTCCGTGACATTGTTTAAAAGCTTGCTTTTTCAAACATTGCATTCGCTAGTAACCTGTATTAATTTTTTTTGTAGAGAAGCAATGATAAATCATTTTTAATTTTTTTAAGAGCCCAGTGTTGCGTTTTGGTAAAATTTCGTATTTCCATTTCGCATATGGTGTTCTATGTTGTTCATTTAGAAATAAGAGGTATCGTCGACAGGTGTGGAGGAAAGTACGTAGTATTTTCGCATTAGTGAAATGAAAACGTTACCTTAGAAAATAGGCGCTCAGAATATTCATAACCTAGATGCTTCTTGTATGAAGCTCTATGAAATACCTTCATCGTATTTTATAACTACAATGAAATGAATGCAGAAACACATCATTAATATAATATTACGACAGATATATTCTTAGGTGGAATTTTAAATTCCCGTTTTATTAAATGAGTTCTAGTGTGCGACTTCTGTGGCACGGATGCCTCTGTCAGTTAATCTGCCGCACGTTTCACAGTTTTAGATCTTAATTACGGAAAACATGAATTAATTTTTTATAATTGGAAAAATTATTTTTTTTCATACCTAGATAGCCCATGCGAATTATAAAGGATTGCCAGGTGTTTTTTCATGCAAAACTGCCAAATTTCTTGAAGTCCTCGTTTGAAATTTTCGCGAACGGATTTATATAGTAAAAGGATATCCAATGCTAATTTTACAAAAGTTAAATTTGGTATGCGATGCGATGCATTAGATGTGATTTGCAATGTTGTCATTAATTTGGGTAGCAGTAAATTGACTGTAACAGTTTTCTTTCGTCGTCAAGTCCACTGCAGGCTCGAGCAGATTTTGACCGAGTCTGCCTCGCTGTAAAAGCAGCACGATCGCAATAATTGCGTACCATTGAGAGATGAAACACAAATAAAATTTAAGTAATTAATATTTGAATTATTTCCCACGAATTATGATTCTTGACGTTATTCGGATTAGTCGACTGGTTAGTAAGAGACTACTGAACACCGAAAACTGTGACCGTGTGATTAACTATAAAATTTGAATGAAGACTCCTTTTCCCCACCTCTTCTCACTTCTTAATCGCGGCCCGTCCTCTCTTTTTACGGCGTCTTCCTGCTCCCACGATATCGATGATATCAGCGAAGAAACCAGTCCCCTCACTTCAACAGCTTATCCCCTAGAGTGAGCCTTGGGAAATGAAAAATTCGGCATTGGCCACGACCTTAACCTGCTTACGTTTTCATGTGCGTTATATCCACGACACTACCCTCACTCTCCGAAAACCCTTGGTGATGTTGATAGCCCCGAGGTACGTCATTAAAATCGGCGCAGCCCCACTCTTCTCCGTGTTCTTTTGGACAGGGTCAAGTGGAAGGAAGTACCGGAAAACAGCTATAAAACTTACTCTTTTTGCGACTGCGGAGAATCGTCTCTTCGTCACACGTGAGGCCGGTGCTTCTGTCTTTCAGCTCCTTCAGCGGCCCAGGCGACCTCAAAGCCGTCCTGGAAGGTGCGATCGCCATTGGCAGGCTCCACCGACCATACACAGGGAAGTATCGGAAGGAACGGAAGATATGTGAAAGGTTGAGCGATGACAGTGCGGATTTATTCCCGGAGGGGTCAGCTAATGCGATGGTGGGCAAGAACTCGGCTAATGGTCAACGGGGTGACGCGTTCGACAGATCACAGTTAATTCACTCTTTTACCACTCAGATGAAATCTCGAAATAGAAAATGAAGGCAAGTAGGAAATCGCGATTGTATTGGTTGTACAGGATGTCAGTTTTGACTTTGAAAAGTGAGTTTTTAAGTTTTGGCTAACGACGGAGAATTGAGTGCTGGAAGTTTGACGTTTAGACTTCTCGTCTAACTGCGGAGGTTTGAATCATGGCCAAGAAAAGTTAATTCGGTAAAACATGGAATCTCATTTTTTCTGTTCCTGTGAAAATTCGTCTATTAATCTAGTTCTGTGACTTGTTTCGATAGAAGTAATTCAGCAGTCTTCTGATTATCATAGTTGCTAATCTTTGAAGCGCAAAACGTCTTCCAGCCGTAGCCGCAGCAGGCAAATTCGGCTTGGTTCTACCAGAATATTTGAAGCAGGGTTAGATTCATCCGGAACATTAAAGAAAACAGGATCTCTCCTTCGCTAAAATTCTCGAACTGCCTTAGTTGTGGCGGATTTCCGAGCTCCGCGTCTCTACGTAGTAAGATTAATTAAATGAAGCAAGGCGATCGCGAAATGTAAAGGAACATGGATTTTTTCTGCATGCCCAACTACGAGATTACCTTTTTTATTCCTCTAATACATGTACGATAAGACTCGTTCATAAGTCATCAAGATAATCAACTAAAGATAATTTAATCAGTGAGAGTATATTTAATTATTAATTAAGAAATTTTTTTTCTACTTGTGCAGTTTTGACATTGAATATATCCAACTACGGTGGAGAAAGTTTATATCTAAAATCCATCTTGTGGCCATCTACAAATAGATGCAAAATTATTTTGATTCCTTGTTTTTTCATTGAATAGTATCGTAAATTACCGACAGACAATTTTTTTACCAATGTTTTCACAGTTTATTTATATTCTAACTTGGCGAACGAAAACGTAAGACTGCTGAAAATGTCTCGTGCAAGGGAAGTGAGATATGCATAATTAAGTACTCGGACAATATTTTCTCTTTACGTAATTTTTGTAATTTTATGCATTAGAACAAGGGGCCGTAAAGGTTTGGGAAGTAAGATTATATTTTATAAGATTAATATTTTAAACCGCTGGTCTACACGCTTGACTTTTTGCCGCTTGCAGTTTAGACGCATGAGGATTCTCCCGCGTCGCTTGGCTTATAATTTCAGAATAAGAGGAAGCGGTAATTAATAGAGTTAAATTCAAATTATCGCAAAGAACCAGGTGTACATGGGTGCAACGAAAGGTGAATGAACGTGAAGATAACTATTTTCAGCGTCTGGTATTCAGCACCATATCTATAATTACCACGAAGAAGAATACACATACGCGTCCCAAATTTATGGGTTATTAATCGCTCAGTTACCAATTGAGATCCACGTGGATAGTACTAACGCAGAGAATTTTATTTTTTCTTCGGCTTATATTTATGACTGTAGCATTATTTAATGCAATTATAATTCTCCTTGGATATTATATGGCGATGAGAGATCTTTCGATGGCCTCCACGGCAACTAAACCTTATTGGGAAAAATGTAGTGCAATGACTCTAAAGGTATCCCTTGTCTCTTCAGCTTATGTCGAGATATTGTAATCTTGCAATACCTAATCCATAACAGATGGATGGATCGATTTCTCTAAACGAGTAAAATTTTCCGAAAGAATGGACCTAATGTACAAAGCGATAATATGAGTTTCTGGAGAACTCAATAGTCGACCCGCCATTTATATGGGTCTAAGAACAATTCATTAATTCTCTTCGAAAAAAAATATAATAGTGAAAATTATTGGAAGACAACACGATATAAAATCATAAATTTAGTGATAGGGACACAATATCGCATTAATCTAAGTTGCAGTGATGAGCGATTCAGCGCCAAATTTGAGGGTTACATTTGATGACAAATAAATACATCTATAGATTCAATATTATAAATTAAAAAAAGGTTTTCGTGTCGATTCCTTCATAGGGTGCGATACTCTACTACGACTGCTGTCCAAATTAACGCACAACTTCTTGTAAGGGAATTTCGAGAGTTCTTCTCAAATTTAGTCTGTGTCAGGTGAGATATATAGTGTCCCCCTGCACTCAGGACTCGTTCGAGCTCCGACGCCACCATTTTTCACGACAGTAGCAATATGATGGAATACCACGATAACTTTCGGTAGGTATTCTCCAAGGAATAACTCCTCCAGACGCCAGAGGCCTTTTGAGCCGGTTCATACCGGGCGTGACACATGAGCAATCAGGCAGCGATCCAAACAACCGCCACGAACGGTGGTCCAGTCTCGTCGACGATGACGAATGGCGGTCATCAATAGGCGGGATGGACGCCGAAGGGAGTGGAGGAAGCAAGAGAGAGAGAAGGGGATACAGAGAGCGGCACACAATGTGAGAGTTCGCAAGGTGGAGGAGGAGAACATGTTCGTTGAGGGTGGCGATTGGGGGAGGGATATCGCAGCGGGGAGCGCCATCATTGAGTCCGAAGGACTTGGGTGCCGTGAGTGGGCACCGAATCAGGAAGAAAGACATGCACTGGAAGGACACCCCCCCGAGAGACGCCACCAGTTTTTATGGGGCGAGCGGGAGGGTGGGAGATGCCGCTCGGTTCTTCGATCCTCCGAGGGCCGGAAAGCTGAGTAGAATGCGTCCGTAAAAATCCCACGGATCAATTACTAGCTCCCTGCAGGAAATGCTCAGAAAAATAGTTAGATTCTTTCCAATCTGGAGACTTTATTTACTACCCAATTATCCGA
Organism: Hetaerina titia; assembly: GCA_037158775.1. NCBI lineage: Eukaryota > Metazoa > Arthropoda > Insecta > Odonata > Calopterygidae > Hetaerina > Hetaerina titia. The sequence continues at coordinate 90,420,126 of CM073769.1, read as the reverse complement.
AAGCAAATGACAATCGGGTTCGACATCGGACGCTGGATTACCCATGCAAGAAGTTCCTTACAATGAGATAACATTGCATACTTGACCAGAATACTGCATTATTCACTGAGGAGGAATGTAAAAGAATCCTTAAACCTTGCTATAATATTTAGGATGATTCCCAAGAGCATTCGTTATGAGCACTCCTATCCATTACTTGAAATTATTTTATTTGCCAAGTGGTAATACAGGGTGTCTTCCGAAAGTAATGCAATTATTTTTTCTAAGTAATTTATCGAACAGATTTGCACAAACACTTACAATTCTTCAAAGTACTGTCTCTAAACATATTTTCCAGTGACTCTGCCATGACCGGTACGCGCCCTGTAAGGCGTCTTCGGGGACCTCTCGCAAGGTCTTCGTCACGGCTGATTTGATATCTTCTATGGGTTGGGGCAGCGTTGGCACCTGGTGTTTAGCCGGGAACTCGTGGACTCGTGGCGCGTTGTGGGAAACACCTTGGGTACGAACTTGGCGCATACTTTCCTCATCGCTAAATCTTCAGTAACAATGCGAAACAAAACAGTAGATGACAAGTTCAGTTTATTGGCAAGCATCTTGAGACTCAATCAACGGTCAGAGTCCAACAATTGTCGAACACGAGCCATATTGTTGTCGGTTTTGCCGGTTGACGGCCACCCAGAGCGCTGTTCGTCGTGAAGCTCTTCCCGGCCCTCATTAAAGGACATTAACCACCTCGAAACTTGTGAGAAGGACAGAAAAGAGTCCCCGTAAGCCTCACAAATAATTTTGTTAGTCTCCTCAAGAGATTTTTTCAGATAACACAAAACATAGTAATCGCGTAACGTTGCTCGATCGTCGATTCCATTTTTTTCGTGACACGGTCGGCGCGCAGAGGTTTACAATGACTGACGTCCTGCCGCTTCCACAGCTTGGAGAGCACCGGTTTCGCGGCCAAGCTTAGCGTTTCCCTACCCACTCAAAGTGGTTCGATCCCACTCCGACCAATAGGAGCGGCGCGGGAAATTAAATTGCATTACTTTTGGAACGCACCCTGTATTACTTTTTATTTTTTCATTTTAAAATTGTATAAAAACAATATTTTAATTGATTAATCAACATAAGAATTCCAAGGAAAATCTTGATTTTATATTGACAAAATATCACCGAACCATTTCCGCAAGCTAGTTCCAATTAGTTAATCCACCACGTCCATTTCGAAATCCATTTTTCCACCAACAGATACATCATTTTTATCACTCCTATTCTCTCCACTACCCAGATCTTTGGAAAGGAAGTATCCTATGACATATACCAGTCTAAATAAATATAAAATTTCAAGGAACTAGATGATAATTATAATGAAGAAAAAGTTTAACCATTTATTCAATGGTTGATAGCTAAAGAAATGACGATATTCCATTCGGTAAATGTATGACGAATTATAATTTCACTCTACGGATGTAACCCTTATTTCAGTGTAAACTTCTAGCAGGGGAATTTTAAAAAAGTCCTCGTTGCAACTATGAGTAGTGATGGTGTGTGTTGGACGTGCTCAAGGAAACAGGAAAAGATGGCTTACCCTCCTCTCCTTTCTTAACCCCACTTAATTTATCATGGTTACAATTAATGGAGAGTATTAAAATTTAAAGTACGTACATGTGAATAAAGTTTTACAATAGTTATGAGTAAGAACGTTTATAAGTAAGTCCAAAACTATCGCTTTGTATGTTAGATTCATCCTTTCGGATAGTTTTACTCGTTTAGAGGAATCGATCCATATGTTATGAGTTATTGCAAGATCTCGACATAAGCTTAAGAGACAAGAGATGCTTTCACAGTTATTGCACTACATTTTTTTCAATAAGGTTTAGTTGCCGTGGAGGCCACCAGAAAATTGCCTCATTACCATATGATATCCAAGGATAATTATAATTGTACTTAATAATGCTACAGTCATAAATATGAGCCGAAGAAAAAAATACAATTCTCTCCGTTAGTACTGTCGACGTGGTTCCCCATTTAGCAACTGCGCGATTAATAACCCATAAATTTTGGACGCCTACGTGTATTCTTCTTCGTGGTAATTATAGATATGGTACTGAATACCAGACACTGAAAATAGTTATCTTCACGTTCATTCACCTTTCGTTGCACCCATGTACACCTGGTTCTTTGCGATAATTTGAATTTAACTCTATTAATTACCGCTTCCTCTTATTCTGAAATTATAAGCCAAGCGACGCGGGAGAATCCTCATGCGTCTAAACTGCAAGCGGCAAAAAGTCAAGCGTGTAGACCAGGGATTTAAAATATTAATGGCCCGTCTTTGCCCATACCTTTGCGGCTCCTTGTTCTAATACATAAAATGACAACAATTACGCAAAGGGAAAATATTGTCCGACTACTTAATTATGCATATCTCACTTTCCTTGCACGAGACTTCATTATCATTGTCCACTCACGATAACCATAAATCCATCTTGGATTTCTGTGGCGGATCGTGAAAATAAATATTAATTTCGCCTTTGGCAAAATACTGAACTGGTAGAATACCTGCCGTCTGTTTATTTTACAGATAATACATACGTGTAATTTGGATATATTAGGTGGTTACCTTTCAATGCAAGCGTATATCAGCTTTTAATTATTGATTCTACAAGATAAGCATAAATATTCAGCCGTCTTAAATTTTCCTTCACCAAGTTAGAAAATAACTAAGCTGCGAGAAAATTTGTAAAAATAAGTCTGCCGGTAATAAACAATACGATTCAATAAAAAAAACAAGGAGTCAAAATAATTTTGCATACATTTGTAGATGGCCACAAGATGGAGTGGAGATATAAACTCGCTCCACCGTTGTTTGTGTATGTTCAATGTCAAAACTTCACTAGTAGGAAAACAATATTTCTAATACATTAATAACCAAGTATAGTCACTGATTAAACTGTCTTTAGTTGATTATCTTGATGAGTTATGATCCAGTCTTATACCCATTTTATTTGTCATGGCTGCAATAAGTGGAGAGTATTTAAATTTAAAGTAAATATATGTGAATAAAGTTTTACATAAGTTATGAGATAGAAACGATGTCTTTAGGTTTAAATTGTTAGATTGCCATTTTTGAATTTTTTTCCAATAACAATGCATTAAATACTCGGATGGCAGCTTCCCCACGGGTCTGAGATCTTTTAGGTTTTATGAAGCTCCAAAATATTTGTAATGTATATTGCTTGTGGAATAAAATTGTATCACTATGTATGTTGTATTACAAGAGTTTCCATGTGGTTCCAACCGCTCGCGTTTTCAAAATTTTCGGTATACCGTTGTTAATTTTCAGCATCGTAATGAGAGGCATGCTTTTATCTGTTCACGAAATATATTGGGCATGCAAGCACTTTTGTATCTCATCTTCTTCTTGGCATATATGGAGAATATCTAGACTATTGATAGGTACGTATGCAGATTATTAGTCGCCAGGTTGGCCCAATAATACTTATTTAATTCATGCGGGCCTTTGAGAAGATTTTAGACTTGACTCATCTCCCTCTTATCCAAAAAGATCGTTAGGCATTTAAAAATATATATTTAAATCAAACGGTATTTTTTTATGCTATAAAATTCCCAAATTCGTGTTGAATTTAAATTTAAGTTCGACAATTTAAATGTAACTCACTTTATCGCACACTTGAATTTTGTATCATCTCTTCCAATAATAAATTCCATATTGAAAAATTGTGGTTTGCTGTTTGTAGTAACGAGAGAGTTCTTTGATGTCGATGAGACATTTTATTAATGGCTAATGACGAAACTTGTTTAAAGTCGTAAATTTTTCATTCTAGAGGAATTGCCGACTGTATGTCCCTATTTCCACACAGGATGGAAACGGAACTATATTTATATTATTGGATGCGGAAAATGCGGAAAACTTGCAATCGGGAAGTGAGAAAACATATTGTCTTCATTTCATAATTCCAGCATAAACCACCGTAAAGTGGATGAGTCTGACTAATTTTCCTGTTACCCGCGTGGGAAGAAATTCGAAATAGGCGGCCACAGGTCAACCTTAACAAGGCCTGTGTTGGTAAGTTCCACACCGGCAGCTAGAAAGTTTCCAGGGCAAGTGATGGGGAAACCACATTGACGTCCAAATTTCCTCAAAGAGAAAGAATTCGGTGTGGCCGTGAGTCACATTCGTCGTTTAATGGACAAAGTAAGAAAATCACACTGGAAACTTTCCTTTATTTTGCTTTTAGAGATACATAGGAAGTGGCTTCCTCAAGGTCAAGGAAGGAAAAAAATCGATAAACTTCAAAGTATTATAGTATTACAGCGAATTCCTCAGAGACGATAGAATACCGTGGCCATGATAAAGTGAAATTGGATTAAGCGAGTAAAGAAGTGTAAATACTTGTGAGCTCTCTCCAAGACCCGAGCCTTATAACATTAAATTCATTCGTGAATTACTTGTTGACGTGAGCGTTGACTTAATTTGAAGAGTACTGATAAATCTGATTGTATAAACAAATATTATTGCTTATTAGTGATTGTGAACATTGTAACCGTAGTAACACCATCTGTCAGTTGAGCTGCTTAACGGTCGGTCGGTTTTGAACTTAACTAATGTTCATAAAACGGAGTATTGGCCATAACCGGAGACATTACAAATATTGTGTGCGCCATGTGTTAAGTGTGCAAAAGTTAACGTGTAAGACTGGTTGAGCTAGATGACATACAGAGCTGCTTCGTTGTGTATATTTTCCTTGTGCTATACTCGTGAGAACGACCTTAGGAAGCAAATTAATTGTTATATTTCTGGAATGATAGATGTAGATAAAAATTTATATTTATAAATATTATGATGAATCACAAGTGAGTAATCAACATTGATAGTAAAATCCCGAAACCTCTTCGAAGAGAAATAAAATCTAAAAATGAATTGGTAGTTTCTGCAATGCAGAGAAAATTTTAATCGGACTTAGGGTTTTGCAGAGAACAAATCGTCAAATGAATTAGACGGTATATCTAAAAAAAGTATGTCAAATGGGTAATAAACCTAGAACATTGAGCAAGATTAAAGAAAGGGGAGATAGATAAATGAATTGGCGTTGCAAAGTGAGGAATTAGAGGGATTTTTCTGTTTTGGATTGAAGGTTAATATCGTGGCTGGTATAACATTCAAACCAGCAATCAATTATTACGAACGACAAAAATGACATCAATATTTTCATGGCCGTGGAAACAAAAAAATATCAACAAAAGAAAATAATAATAAAATCAAATATCCTTATCTCTTTATCCCAAACGGACGACTTAGAGTAAAATACGTATTTCGTTTTTCGCGAAGTTTAGAGGAGTTTTGAGCTTTGACGCGAATATGTATCGAGATTGAGGTTGTCAAATTTTCGGTGATCGAATAGCACTAAGAACCTCCCACTTTCGGACGCTTCCAAAGCCACTGTTTCTGCCAATTAGGCAAGGTCAATTCAATTATAATTTATTGCAAGCTAAATTATCTAACTAGTCTCTAACCTTGCGGAATTCGGGGAAAATCGTCTTTTAATGTTTGACTAGTTGCGTAACAGTCGACTTGGCAACCGGAAAGTGTCTGGTTCAAAACCCGCCTCGGGGATTTTTATTTATGTAGCTGTATTTGACCAAATGTTGGTAAATGAGGAAATACCTTAGCCGCTCGAGCATCTAAAACTGAAATCTACCGATATCGGACGAATTTCTGTCACAGAAAAGTGTAAATGTGCATTAAGAACCTCATTCTGCGAGCCTCTCCCGCCAATTTCTCAACCAGTGCTCATATGCCCGAGCTGGGCGGTTTTTCGTTTTGGTGGAACTATGCTGCTTCTCATCCTGGCAAATTGTATCACTTTTTGAGATAAATGAGGCTTCCTCTTTACAATCTGAACTTCCGTCATGAAAGTAGGCCAAAGACGTGGTCTTTTTCTTTGTCATCGGTTATGACACAATTGCCTTGAAGAATTGAGTAGAAAGAAATGGACTGGAAAGGACGCTTAAAACCTGTGTGCCGTCTTTCCTTCTTGTCCTTCGCAAGGTCATCGGACGAGCAGGTGGAGGCGAGTTTAGGGTCGAAAGAAATACGAAACGATTAGGGTAAGGGCCCAATGAAACCTTTGTGAAAAGACTTCCTGAAACTGTTTTGATACTTGCTATTGGAATGGCGGCTCATTGGTGCCATTTGCATAATACGAGGGAGCCCTTGTTCGAACAACAGTTTTGTGTGTTCTGTTGGTTTGTTTTCTTATCAATATGATTAATAAGCCGATTGGGTATGGAAAGGAAAGTTTTCTACGAAACGTCTCATTCTACGAGGCTTCGTAGAAATGTGCATTTTTTGTACAAATAGAATGAAAACGAATCGTTGGGAGAAGCTTAAAAAATATTTATTGGAAGGAATTCCTTTTCAATAGGAAATAACGAAATATTCTTTTAATGAAACCATAAAATGATATTTTATTTCTTGAAGGTTTTCCCTCTTGCATTCTTAAATGAATTAATTTCAGTAATTTGTCCCTGTTGTAGAACTTTAGATTCATTAAATCAGTAAATATTACAGTTTTGTATTTCTTGGAAGCGAAATGAAGAGTCATACTTCAATTTATATCATATGACCTCGCAGTGTTTTTACAATAGCTTTTTTAATGGCTGAAATATGAGCTAAAATACATTTGAATTCGACAGTTTTTGTTTTTGCTGTGAAAAGTGGGCACTTGATTTCGAAGCAGAATTACTGTGATTTTCGACAGAATAATAAGAATCGCTAATTTTTTATGTGACTTTTTACACTTCTCAAATTTTTGGATGTATTGCAAAAATATTGAAATTAGCAGTTTTGCATCTCGTTACCACACTGAATCCAAAATTTCAACGCACTAACTTACATCAGCTTCATAATTCATTTTTATATGTAGGCAATTATTTTATTTCTCTGGTGAACTGATACTCCTGAGGCGTTTCCACTGTGGATTTAACCGTTAAAAAAGGCTATGTAATGGAATTACCGGGATTGAACGAGAAGAAATTCAGGACAGCCTTTCACTTCCATTGGCATCAAAGTGCAATGCAAACAGATAAAATATTTTCTGGACCGAAGAAACATATCTAGTTTGCAAAAAATATTTTCTTGCATTAACTTAAGCTATTTTCTCTTTGTATATTCCAGGAGGACAGCAGTTGCCGCGACACAATGAAGGTCTCTCAGGAATATGACGCAGTTTTGGTAGACGACGATAGTTCGGGATGCGACAACCTCGCGTTCCTGGAGCAATTGGCTGCAAGTCATTCGATTAATCTGGACCAGCCGCCCACCTATGCACAGATTCAGAGGCAAGCCAATCACCTACAACCAAAACAAACCTTATCTGAACCATTCGCTAATATTCATTCCACATCATCGACCTACGAGAAAGGGCATTTAGCCTCCTCAAGCGATGCAAAGACGAAGAACACGTCAGAGAGAAAAGATCCACTGAGAGAATCGATGGCAACTAAACATGTCGAGCCGAATAGCTTATCCGTTATGGGATCCAGTGAAAGAAAGAGCGATAAGGACTATGAAAATACGCTCACCGTTTGCATGAATAACACCGTCTCATTCGAAGGGGACAAGTCAGTTCCTTCTCCGGGAGTAACCACGCTTAGCTTCTCCCCGAAGGAGAAGTGGAGGATCTTGAAGAACGTGACCGTCGTCAGCGTAGCCTTTATGTTCCAGTTCACCGCTTTCCAGGGCACAGCAAATCTTCAGAGTTCCATCAACGCCAAAGACGGTCTCGGGACCGTATCTTTGTCGGCAATCTACGCGGCTTTGGTCGCTTCTTGCATGTTGGTGCCCACCCTCCTCATCCGGAGATTGACTGTCAAGTGGACGTTGAGCCTCTCGATGCTATGCTACGCTCCGTATATTGCGGCTCAGTTCTATCCTCAGTTCTTCACCCTGGTGCCCACAGCTGTGATTGTGGGTCTAGGGGCCGCTCCAATGTGGGCCTCGAAAGCAACGTATCTCACTCAGGTTGGAGGAGTTTATGCAAAATTGACAAACCAGCCCGTGGACGCCATTGTGGTGAGGTTCTTTGGCTTCTTCTTCTTGGCCTGGCAGACGGCAGAACTTTGGGGAAACCTAATCTCTTCTGTGGGTAAGTCATGTGTGTTGAATATGACATACAGAATTTGACTGTTTCTGAACTTGAGGAGAAAAGTTTTCAAAAGCTTTGCAGAAAATTAACGTAGTACAAATTAATTTCATGGATTTTTATTTCATCGATAAATTCTACCTTTATAATGAAGTTAATTATTACCGGCATATATTTGTTTTCAAAGCTTCAGGATGTACTACTTATGAGTTGAATATTATTTAGGTTTTACTCTTATATTTTGTTGCTATTATTAACCGTGACATGAAATACAGATTTTTGATCTCCTGTACACCATAAATTGAAATCAATTAGAATTTTAATGTTTTAAAATATAAACAATAGTAAAATCTCAAGAAACTGCGGGAGATGCCGCAACAGTAACTTTAACGGGGTCATCCGCTGCGTGTGCATTACAATGCAACAATTTCAGAGAGTAAAAATCATTCGCCTTGACCGGGATTGGAACCCGGATCCCTCGATATCCGGCCGTGCTTTAGCCAGTTAAGCTACCAAGACGTCCTCTTAAACTCTGAAATTTTGGGGGCTTTAAAGGAACAAGATGTTGTGACGAAATACCGTACACACAATGTCACAGGCATTCGTAGTCGTGCGCGACGCACCACAGTCCACGAGGTTAAAGCCAATTTCAGCGGCCGGATATCGAGGGATCCGGGTTCGAATCCCGGTCAAGGCGAATGATTTTTACTCTCTGAAATTGGTAATAAACAATAGTTATATAAATATTTTTTTAATATTTAAGTAAAGTCACAAAAGACTTCGCTCGTTAAAATCTCCGTGTCGAGACAGTGAATAGAAGTCTGTCAGTCGCATATCAGTCTCTGGTCAGCGCTCTTCCTTGACATTCATATTCCTCTGTCACTATATTAATACTCAATGAAGTGATAAGAACATGTTCGTTATCTATTGAAGAAGTATTTCGTGATATCCGTGCGAGAGAGAAGTTTAATCGTACTTAATCGGTTCAAGATTGGTGCAGTTGTACTAATTGCGTACTGGTAATCAATTTCTCTTTGAGGTCTTCTCTTGGTGTGTTTCCATCAAGAAACACTAAGAAGTTGTATGTATAATTGGTTTTCAAGTCACTTTACTGCATAATACTCTTTTGGTCACAATTTATTCAAAGTAAAAGTGGAGATTTCGCGGATTACGCGAATTATTACGGTACATTTATTTTTCTTTAACAATTATATTTTACTTTAATTTTTTGGTGTGTTTTAGGCAAGTGGCTTTTGACTTCTTTCTTAAACATTTTAACTGTTCTAGGCTAAGCCAGAAGTACTTTCAGTCATGCGCATAGGAAATAGATGGATTCATGAGACAAACTATAGGGGCGATTGCACACGACTTAATTAGATGTGAGAGGAAGGACAAGACCTCAGCCTTCTACTGATATAAAAAACAGATTTGTTCCTACTGTAAACTTACTTAAAATTAGTGAGAATGATCTGAAAAGTTGGGAGGCATCTTATTGTTATGAAAATATCTTAGCATTTTGAGTGAATCCCATATTTTTGACCTAATTGATCATATAAAATAAAAATGGAATATGAATGTCTTTGTAACAGTGAAAAATAATTACTCAACAACTTGTGTGTAACAACAATAAGGAGTGTAAAAAACGTGAGGTTATAAAATCTACGTTGACAATTTATAATTTTCTTGAATTTTTACTTTCTCTTTGTTAAAGTGTTACATTTAATGAGCCGTTTTTTTCCATGCGAAGAACCTGATTGAAGAACCAGTTGCGTAAAAAACTAATCGAATTAGAGTCAATCCCCTATCATTTATTAATTCACATTTATTCATTGGAGATAACTTTGCCAATTCTGTAAACCGATGATTAGACTTTATTTTATCACTAGAGTGCTAAAAGTACAGTTAAAATTCAGTCAAATTAAGTAACAATTAAACAGCATTTTTATCTAGTAAGATAAACAATATTTTTCATACTGAGCCATCTATGGGTTTTTAAAACTCAGAGATTATATACGCAAGAAGAAATATTTTTGATAATTTGTTCAAGTTTTTTGAATGATTATCGCTATTTTTAAGGTATAATTTACATTTATCAATTTTGATATACACTTTTAACATTTCGTTTACTTCGGCAAGATATGACAAGGATTCAGTAACACCGCTTTTAAGTTGACATTATTTCTTCCTATATTAATTTAAAGTAATGGTAATGAAATTCTGTTATTAGAAATTTTTACTATGGTCAAAATTTTGGATTAAACTTCAAAGTTGGATGCAATTTTTGTTTCTTCATTAAAATAAAAGTCCCGATCCATCTGTATGAACGGAAATGGTTTAGTTAGTGAAAAATAATAAAAGAACTGGAATGTAGTCAACTTTTGGCCATGATTAGGGTAGATTTTGTCGTATGGGGTACAAAATTACTTTTGAAATCAAGTCAACGTACTAATCTGTGGTTAAAATATATCCTTTCGGTTATTAAGGCATGGAAAACGAACGAAATAAAAAAATGCTCATACATTTTTAGCATTCCGATTTGCATATTAGTGTCGAGCAATCATAAGAAGGAAGAAGTCGATAGGATATACGATCTGTTAGAGGACATAATCGCGGGTGCTTCTGCAGGGAAACATTTGATAGTGATGGGGGATTGGAATGCGACGGTAGGCGAAGGAAGAGATGGTGGTGAGGTGGGGGACTATGGGTTAGGCACGAGGAATGAACGCGGGGAGAAAGCAATTGAATTCTGCAGGAGACAGGGTTTAGTCATCACCAAACTTGGTTTAGACACTACAAAAGGCATAGGTATACATTGAAAATACCAGGTGACTCAGAAAGGTATCAGCTAGATTATATTAGGTTAGGCCCAGATTCAGGAACAGTGTGATCAATTCAGCCAGCTTTCCGGGAGCGGTTGCAGACTGTTATGAAGTGTATCATCCGTTTCAAAAAGATAAGACAGGGGCGGCGGGTTAGGAAATGGACTTTAGAAGTATTAAAGAAAGGGCAAGGAAGGAGTAGAGAATGAGTATCAGTAGGCTGTAGAGAAGATCATAGATGAGGGTAAAGAGCTGAGTACTACCGAGGAAAAATGGGAATACATCAAAAAAGGGATATCGAAAGCCGCAAAAGAAACAAAAGGAACCGTTACCAGGAAAAGAACAAGAAAACCATGGGTCACGGATGAGATGATTAGAAAGATAGATGCGAGAAGAAAATGGATGAATGTAAACACATAATTAGGCAAAAGGAATTACAAAGAGTTAAATAATTATTTGAGACGGGCAAAAAATAAAGCAAAAGAAGCATGGTGGAAGACGCAGGACGAGGATATGGAAAGTTTGCAGAGGAAGGGTGAAGTTGGTGCGCAGTATACAGCAAGGTTAAATCACTATTGGGAAGTAGAAAGGGAAGATCTAGGCTAAAAGTTAGAGATAAGTTGGGTAAGATAATAGTTGACACGGAAAAGATCCAAGAAAGATGGAAGGAATATATATAAAAGAACTGTATGGTAAAGAACTTAGGCCAACAAGGTTGGACATAGGAAGAGAACATGACGTAGGAAAATATAGTTTAGGCCCAGGTATACTCGACGATGAGTTAGAAAGGGCAATCAGGGAGATGAAATCAAATAAGGCCGTGGGGGTAGACAACATTCCTGCGAAACTTCTAAAAGGGTCCGGAAAATGTGGTAGAAAGAGACTATATGCACTGATTCGTAACATCTATAATATCCTGTTTCGAAAAAGATAAAGGCTACATCATATGAGGACTGCAGAACAGTAAGTTTGATTGCACACCCAGCTAAAGTTGTTCTCGTGATAATCCAGAAAAGGATGGAGAGTAAGGCAAATGATTACTTAAGGGATGACCAGTTTTGGTTTAGGAAGGGGAGAGGCACGTGCGATGCCATTGAAGTAATATGATCGCTAATCGTGAGGAATATAGAAAATAATCAGGACTTATTTGCCTGTTACGTGGATTTCGAAAAGGTGTTTGATAGAGTGAATTGGGAGAAACTCTTTAGGTTATTGCAGAAACTAGGAATAGATTGGAGGGGCAGGAGGCTAATCCGCAACCTTTACATGTTTCAGACTGCTTAGGAGCGAGTCGGGGACGAGAGTCCGGATGGGCAGTGGTTAGGAAGAGGCGCAAGGCAGGGATGTCCATTATCACCGGTGCTACTCAACTTACATGAGGAGGAAATGCTTAGAGAGGTATGGTAGGAATTGGAAGTAGGAATGAAAGTCGGTGGGAATTCATAAAATCAGTTAGGTTTCATCTACATCTACATAAATACCCTGCGAGCCACCAAAAAAAGGTGTGTGGCAGGGGGGCAGGTTTGCTAATGACCAAGCTCTAGTTTGTCAGTCAGCCAAGGGGTTGCAAGGATTGCTGAGAGCATTGGAAACTCAGTGCGATATATAGGGAATGAGAATCAATATTAACGAAACAAAGGTTTTCCAAAAAGGAAAAAGGCTAAGCTAAACATTAAAATAGAAGGGAAAAAGATTGAAAAGGTAGAATAGTAACTCGGAAGTGTCTTGACCTACATGTTCAATATAGTGGGGCCGTAAGGAGAAGAATTGCGCCAGACAAAGAGGCTTTCACAAGGAGGAGGGAGTTAATGACAGAGACGTTGAGTAAGGATGTTAAGAAAAGACTCGTCGAAATTTTGATATGCAGCATAGTTCTGTACGGCATGGAAACGTGGTCACTTGAGCAGGAGGATAGACGTAGATTGGAGGCTTTTGAAATGTGGGTTTGGGGAAGAATGGAGAAGGTGAAATGGACCGAAAGGAAAGCAAATGAGGAAGTACTAGGTGTGGTGGGTGAGGAGAGGGTTTTGTTGCAAAAATTCCTAAGGATTTTTCCCAACAAACAACATCAAACTAAAGCAGGAAAAATGGATGAAGGGCGTGTTGATCGGCAGTGGGACTGTAATAGAGGGGATAATGTTAGGCAAACGAGGACAGGAAAGGAACAGGATAGGAATGTTGGACGGGATGGAGGGAGGAAGGACACAGAGATAATAAAAAGGACTTGATGTAGCTGGAAAGTTGTTTTATTAGGAGTCACAAAATATTTATTTAGTAGTTGTGTCCATCCTAAACCTACCTTAACCGGTATATTATTTAATAATAATGTTAGAGTATTGGATTTCTCAAGCAATACGTCAAAGAGTTGGAGCCGAGGCAATGCTGAAATGACTACTTGGCTGAATGTCCATTAATCTATCTCATCTCTCGATCTTCCCCTCTCGCCTTAAGAAATATAGCTAGGCCACGCCACGTCCATCGACCCTCACGTGACCTTGCTCGATCCCTGCACTCCTTCAGGCCTTCCCCGCCTATCACGGCCGCCATTTCATTTTCTTCATGCGGAATGTGAAGATTGAATGAAGACGCCAGAGTTATCGGTTTATGGGTGTCCTTCGCAATTAAAAATCGGCTAGCCTTTATAGAGGTCATATTCAATCCTTCAGAAAGTAGCCTGACGACTACCGGTCAACCAACGTTCATTGGGTTGATTATTTGAAACGAGACTTTTGGAACGCGGAACCAAATGAACTTGCCGAGGTTAATAAAGAGAGTGAACAAAATTTCGATGCACGTCAAATAATGTCCTCTTCTTATGAATCATTCGATGAAATTACTTTCGTCAATGAAGAATCTTCAATCTGTGATTTCAAAAATATTTCTAATTACGTACACAAGAGAAAGCTTAGGGCAAAATCCAAAAGTAAAATAGTATTTAGATTGAAAGCAATCAGTTACAAAATGTCCTCTTCATTGGCTCCAGTAATATCATGGACGAAAGAAAACTTAAGTATGTCCGATAAATGTTTAGATTTTGTAATTTCACTATAAAACACGATTTTTTAAAATCATGCCCACAATCGAGACTAAAAAATGTCAAGTCTCACGATAATCTAGTTTTTATTCCCATTACACCTGATATTCTGAAATTATATTATTATATTCCTTATACGCATCATTTCAGTTTAAAATTTTAATAACGAATCACTACAGTACTCAATCCTAAGTTTGGTTTGATACGCCAGAGTAGAGCTCACCGCAACCTTAGCCCAACGGCGTTTGAAATTCACACACTAGTGTAAAAAGAGGGCCCAGGTCTTTGCCCTGTGCCACCTATTGTTCTCTAGAAAAATCTAACAACTGAAAATCACACAGCTTGGGTGAAGCTGAGGGTTCCCAATGGAATCGAACGCGATGCCCAGCGCTTTGCCCACTGGACTACCTCTGCATATAATTTATACAAAAGGCGTGCTATATTTTTCAGTGGTTATTATTGTATTGTTTTGCACTGTAGTTATAAGAATTCCACAACTTATTCCCACATGTTACTAATTAATTTTTCCATATATCTCCGAAATTATACATTGACAATACCTATAGGAAATAAGACCCAAAAAAATCGATTAAGATAGCGTGCGGGTGAGTGCAACGTGATATCATAACCGTTCAAGCAGAAGAGCTCTTTAGAAGTTCCACTCAGAGCTGATGTATTTTCCATCCTTCATTTGATTGAAACACGCACGCACTCCTCATTGGGTTTCTTGTCCTTCAGCTTTCTCGCCTTCATCAAAATCGAAAATAAAGGCGCATTTGTAAAATTTGCGAGGTTGGAAGGACAGAACTGTTTCTTTTTCAATTGATTCAGTTGGCGATTCTCGTCCCCTCGGCGCTGTTTTCACCATCGTCCTCCACGCAACCTTCGCGAGTATTTCCCCCGCTACCAATTCGCTTCTCCGTCGCCGGGGCGTTACTGGGTAGGTACTCGTGAGATTTATAGGTTTTCGCCCCGGGTCACGGCTATTTCAGAGCCGATACCCTTTATCTTACGTTCTCTTCCCCATCCCCTCCCGCCTCACCCCTCTCCTCACGCCCCGTGTTGGCTGAGTCCGCGGCCGCCAGAGCCCTCCTCTCAGTATATTCCGCCGTGCGGTCAAGGGACAGTCCAACAAGTGGACAGTGTCCAACGAAGCCTTAAGATCCTATTGTTACATACGACGGATTCCCTCGATGGGGGAAATGAGTGGAATGAAAGAAAAGAAATGAAGGAAGTGTGATATTTCTTTCCTTGTTGCATTTTTAATTTTCGAGAGATGGAGGCGATCTCACGTAGAATAATGGAATAAAAGTGAGGAGGAAGAATTTTCGTTCTTTCAAATGCCGGTATATGGAAACAGTTTTATGTTGTTGTTGCTTGAAGTGATCAGTTCTTTTCCAATTTTCCACTGTGTCCACTAATAATGGCGGCATTACCATTTATACCTCTGCCTTCATATGAGAAGTGATGGTACCGTTGGTTTGGTGGGATAACAATCAGCGTCGAACTTGTTGATTCATGTAATTAGAGGGGCGTGTAAGTTTTAATGGTAAGCGCACGAAATTCCCGAAACCTAACTTTGGCATTCTCTTTGGCTTTCGAAAATGATGTTCAACTCAATAAATAACTACCGAGGAGTATGAAACAAAAATGGTTGCAACAGCAATAATTGAAGATTGGTTTTTGACGGCGATTTATGAGGGGAAATACGCTATTTTTTACGCTGTTTCGCTGCTACGCTGTTTATTTTAGTTATTTGCAGAAGTAGTACAATTGAATAAGTAGTGTCGAATTTTACCACTTGCGTCGTGCTTTTCGCGCCTTGTCATTTAGAAGAATAGATTTATGCCATTGCAAAAACTACTCTTAATTTGCCAACCCACCCTGGATTAAAGGAAAGCTGTGACTTTTATCCTTAATCAATATAATGATATTTGATTTCGTAAAGCTCTGTAACTTGCCAAGGATGCTGAGAGCATTGGAAACTCAGTGCGATATATATAGAATGAGGATCAATATTAATAAAATAAAGGTTTTCCACAAAGGAAACCAAGGATGCTTTTTGAAGAGGAAATATTATACTACTCTCTTTTAAACCTAATCCCCCGAATGCAACTTTATCTACAAGAATTTTAGGTGATGATATTTTTGTTTGTCATGTAGTTCGTTTTTTTTGCATCATCCATTCGCAATTACAAAGCCAATGTAAAGAAAAATTTGTGTATTTTTTCAAACATATTCCATACTGGCACAGGTTAATGACGTTGAGTGTTGAGACAATGCCCTATCACTTAGAAATGATAGCAACAAATTTACCTTTTTCACGAATAAAGCCGAGTTTCGATGCATCAGAAGTATCGGTAGGTATGATCGAGACTAGAACGTTTGCTTTTTCCTAGAAATGCATTCGTTTTTGTCCAACAGAGTATTCTATAGTTTAATATTCACCTTATCTTTACTCTGACGGGAGATCTCTGAATCTCATTAACTTTCATACCGACACGTTTCCTCGAACATCTTTCGTAGATCGGGTTGAAGGACTTACCGGCGTTTGGTTGGGTACTACTGCCCAAAGTAATCATTTTTATCCCCCATGCCACATGATTTTTAATTAAATGAGGGTGTCTCTCTGCTGCCTAACCGTAGGAACCGAAACTTCATGTAGGGACCTATGGTTAAGTAAGCTCTGTTGTTTTACCTACATAGTGATTTTCTTATCAGTGTGTCTTGGTGAGCCAATTGATGCCACTGAATAGCCTTGGTAAATTATTGCCTTCTCATTTCTGGTACTATGGTAGGACGATGGGTCGCGGGTCCAGGGGGTAGAGTGTTGGACTACTGACCGGAGGGTTCCGCGTTCGATTCCCGAGCAAGGCACTCTGGGCACCTGCAGCTCCACCCTGGGAAACCATAACCGGCCCAGGGAAAGGAACTGCCCCCCTACCCTGATGTGTGAATTTCACACGCCTTCGGGCTTAGTACTAGGTGAACAGCAAATAAATATGCTGTCAGCCAAAATGCCTAATTTTCCTAAGTGGTTTTTTGCCTTTTCCCCTCTCACCTTCTGAAACCGTAGTTCAGAGTCAGAAGGTGAGAGATTCATGTTTATGGAGGCGAATATGAAGTCTTAAATGTCCATTTAATGAAACGCATTCAAAGAAATTTTCATATAAATACCCATTCCATACTTGTTGTGTAGATGGACTTGAATTACTTTATGGGACGAGAATGGAAACAATTTTGATTTCTAAGCGTCACTGAGAATTTTATGATTTTTCTAAATGTTTCGTTCCAGTTCTTTCTTCCGGCGGGCACGGTGGCGGTGGTGATCTGCGTGGCGTTAACGTGAACCTGACGTCGAATACTCTTCACCTCTGCGGGGCCAACTTCTGCGTCTCGGCTGCCACCGAGTCCAACGACAACCTAGAACGACCACCCGACTCCGAGATATTCGAAATTAGCGCCATCTACCTGACATGCGTCGTGATTGCAGTGGCGATTATTGCCTTCTTCCTCGATCCACTCTCCAGGTACACCATGTCAATATTCCCCGTTTGACACTTTTGGAGTTGATTTCTTTAGAATTTCCGGAAACAGCGATAGAATCTTAGGGCCGTGATTTATTTTTGTCTCCGAAGGTTTGGGACACTGCAAAGGGTCTCCTAAATCAACATTTCCCATGATTTTTCAAAGAAATCGCAACGCTGGGATATATCATGGGAGTTTTTGCCCCCTGAGAATCATCTAGGGCGGGTTGCGTCTATAAATACTGACTTTGGTTACGTATTTGTAACGTTATTGTTAGTGACATTTCTTTTTGTACCTGCCATTGACAACTAGTTTCGAATGAAGTACTATGGACATATGAGGTTCACTAAGTGTCTGTTGAGTTTTAATTTCCTTCACCCTCATGGGTGCGTTAAACTTCGTGTTGTGTAAGAGATATTAAGATTGGGAAGCTATTTTCCCTTGACTATTGCAATCAGCAAAGGAGTTTACATTATATTTTTGCACTTTTCATTTGCAATACGTGCCATTTTAACTTGATACGTATAGACCCATTATCAATATGGCAGAACGGCAATACGTTGGGATAATCTTATCTGATACACAATAAATCTGTCTAAATTGAGAGCCGTGGTAAGTTTCCCGAATAAATATTTTTGAAAAGAGTATCGGTAATTCAACGTGGGATGAATGTAAATATGATTTATAGTTATCTCCAAAGGTTTGGGAGACTGTAAAGGGTCTCCTACGTCAACATTTCCCATGATTTTTCCAAAACTCTCAACGATACGCGAAACGATCGGGTCTTGACGGTCCCAATATGTTTTAAACATCTCCGCCGATCGCCTTCAGTTGTCAGGCTTCCGTTCCGCACGAGTGAATCGCCGGGAAATAATTGATTCCCCAAACAGGCCAGCAGTAAAAAAAAAGAGAAGACTAATGAAATTCGAACAAATCCGTCCATCTTGCGGTCAAAATGAGCCTGGAGTCATATTGAGGTCAAGAGCTAAGATTTAGATAGCCAACATAATCCGGGGGGAAGCTATTGGGCGATTACGAGAACGATGAAATGGGACTTGGAAGAGTCCGGGATGGTTTTTAGGTGAGTACTTGTGTATGGCAACGGACGACGGGGAGAGAGAGTTTTCATAGGAAGGGAGAGAAAAGGAGGGGATCTTGGGTGGGGGGTTGTGGGAAAGGAGAAGAAATGGAATGAAATGGCTCGTGCGCGAGATCTCGGTTAGAACTAGTTACACAGAGTGGGATACGTTTCCGCGTGCTCACGTGGTAATCTTGCGTCCTAGACCCAGGAGTACTCCCCGAGAATGGGCGTCGAGGTCAGGTCTAGTGAGGGGATAAAGAGGGGAAAAAGTTACGCGTTTTACGGCACGCACGCGGCACGCCTTCTCTTGCCGTGTGACCGCACCCCTGCGCACAGGAGGTGACAAGGCGATACGAGCCATGGCTCTCTCACGTCCTCGCCTAATATCCTCATTTCTTATCATCGTCGCCGCCTTTCGGATAGCCCTCGGACCGATCTGGGATTTACGGGGCTGTTTTCAGCGCTCTTGAAGGTACGGGACACCGGTTCTTAAGTCGATTGAAAGGAACCTCGCCCCTGCAGAGCCATACTGAAAGGCGAGGGCGCTTCCGGAACGATACGGCGAGCTCATAGCCTCAGCGGCCGAGAAAATGATTGAATGGAGTTAGCCGTAGATCGCAGGCGAGCGATAACCTCGGAGCGTATGATATATTTTTTTAAAAGCGATGACACATCAGTCGTATTCGAATTGAAACGAGATGAGTGATAAGCGGAATGTACAAGTCATGTGAATAATAATTTAATTCGCATATTCTTTCTTGCGGTCCGTGGGCGCCAATGCTTGTTGCAGGTTTTAAGACAGTCGTTATATGGAAATTGATATGCATCTTAGTTGACGATCAGTTTTCTTTATGAAGATATTTAGAAAGGGGAGAAATGATGAATGATTTTGCGCAAGGGGTACGATGGACACTGCATCAACCCTCAAGTTTTAGTAACACATAAAGTTATTCCTTGCAAAAGGAATTTATAACTGCAGAAAATATTTTCATTCATCAATTACTAGTCAAGAAAAAGAGAACTGACATTATTTTGACTTGGGAAACGCTTTTACCTATTATTTACGGCTGGAATACACTACTTCGATGAGATTCTTACGCTGAATGGGACAAACATTGAATAGTTCTTGGATAACGAAAAGATTTTATTATCTTAATCGTTGAGGTTGGTCAGCTGAAGATAGGAGATGTAAAAGTATGACAGTATATATTAACGAAAATATCATTGGATTGTATTCGATAAAACCGGTTATCACTGCCAAATCCAGTTATCTCCGATAATATCTCTTTCTCCGTTGAACTAGTGTTAACTGGTTGTGAATTTTGATATGTATTGTGTAACGCTTTCATTTTGCCAGAGCTTCCCATTACATCGGTCTACTTGAGTAAATAAACTGATTAGATATAATGGAAAGACTATGTTTTTTTTTAAAGTAAAGAAGGGGGAGGGTTCTAAAATATCCATGTTTGTATAGAAGTGTGTGTAAACACGAAAAAGGAATATTTCCATCACAACAGGAGGAAATGAAATGAAAACTGAAGCAATAAAAATATGGTGTCGTAAGGGTGGATGATGTTGGTATCCACGTATCTATTTATCAAGGAATGTACATATTAAATAATTCAATAAAACTCAACTGGCGAATTAACTAAACTGATTGGCTAGACACTAGACACATCTGGGCAAAAGGTGACCAAAGACCATTTGCCATAACATTTGTGGAGTATCTAATTATTATCATTATTCGTATGGTCAACATTGATAATTTTCATCTAATACGACAAGTTGTGGGATAGTGACATAACGACCCGATTATCCTTGTCTATTTTTGGTAGGAAATGTTCGAAAGAGGTTTGCTTGGCAACCCTTGAATACGCCGCTATTTTAAATGCATGTTGTCACACGTGCCTAATTAAATTTTAGTAATCATATGCTTGTTGTATAAATGTATGAAGAAAAATCTTGGCTTAGTAGCTATGCACGGCGCGAAAACGTGGTCACTGAAGCAGGAGGATAGACGTAGATTGGAGGCTTTTGAAATGTGGGTGTGGAGAAGAATGGAGAAGGTTAAATGGACCGAAAGGAAAACAAATGAGGAAGTACTAGAGATGGTGGGTGAGGAGAGGGGTTTGTTGAGAGAAATCCTATGGAGGCAGGAAAAATGGATGAAAGGCGTATTGAGCGGTAGTGGAATGTTGAAGAGGGTAATAGAGGGGAGAATGTTGGGCAAGCGAGGTAAGGGAAGGAACAGGATAGGGATGTTGGACGGGATGAAGGGAGGAAGGAAGTACACAGAGATGAAGAGGGACCTGATATAGATTAGTTTGCTAGGTGGGGAGTCACAAAATGCTTATTTGACAGTTGTGTCCATCCAAAAACCTACCTAAAACGGTAGATTACCTAATAATAATAATAATGAATGCTCAACTTCCACGCAATAAAGCGTAAAACAGTCGAGTTTATTAATTTGATCAAGCTTCCTAAAAATGAATTTCACATTAAGTAATACCACTGTCGAACGCTTTCAAGGTTGTTCCACAACTCAGTTTACTTCATGTACAATAATAATATTTCTTGAAATTTGATTGGAAGGTGTTACGTCAATTCCGTAGGTACGGTGAGAAACAACGGAGCAAAGACCCAGCCGGAGAATTGACAGGACTGCAACTGATGGCAGCCACGGCCTTTCAACTCAAGAACCCGTATCAAATGTTGCTAATTCCTATTACCGTGTGGATTGGAATGGAACAGGCCTTCATCGGAGCTGATTTCACGCAGGTAAAATAATAATAATCAACCTTTGTGGGAGGATCTCGCCGCTCTGACCAATGTGTCTATTAGTTGCATGATACTTTCCGTTCGGTGTAACCGTATCAGATGCATGAATGTTGTGTAAGAATTACAATGGCTGCTTATCATTTGATACCGGTGAAAAGTGCAGTGAAAGTTTAAGCAAGGGAATACGTATGGAGCTAGAAATATATGTGTGTTGACGAGAATAATTGAGACTGCTGCATCGTGATTTGTTTCAATGTTCTTCCATGTATAATGTCATTGAAATGCTCATAGTTGTATAACCATTTTGGTACACAATCCATAAAGTTTTACAAATTTAACTTGTGTGTAGTCATGCAAATTAGAGCTACTCTGGTAGTAGGTTACGTTTTCGCCAAAAGCATGGCTATTTTGGTGGGCAATACTTCTCAACTCTGATTTATTTATCCTCTTCTCCCAGTTGTGCCAAGCTGAAAGGCATTGTGGGGTACACTTTTGTTGAAAAAATGTCGTTCAGTGGCGAAATGAAGTGAAAAATCAATTATTTTTGGAGAAAAACTAGATGGTTATAATTAGAATTTATTTGGAATAACGGTCCACATGACGTTCAACTACATTCATGTGTGGAAGTTTCGATTTCCTCTCTCGGTATGTCGTCTTGCTTTGGTTTTTGCCTGCGGGCCATTTACGGTGCGGGGCGTCGGGAATAATTTTGAGATATCGTAAACTTCAAATGTGATACTGGTGGAAAAAACAAAGCGCGGGAGTGACTTATAAAATCGGGGTTATGTCGGGGAAGATGAACGCACCTCGACTTTAATATCTGAGCGATTTGCAAAGCATACGGGAGTACCTCGCTATCAGTCATCCCGTAGTTGTTCCGTGCTATGCAAACGGTCTTGTTTTCGTCCGAGAAATGATCGTAATCTCTTTCTCTCTCTCTCTCGCTCCCTCAATCTTAGTAGAATAAACAATCATGACGCCGTTACTACGCGTAGAATAACATGATTCACAGATGGGCGACAAAATATATTCGGTGCCCTCGTCGGTTAAAAAAATTGGAAAATTATGCGGTGATTCTTTGCGAAAACTGCCAACCTGCCAAACGAGGTCTCACCTCGGACCTCTGCGTCGAGACTGCAAAGAGGGAGACCGAGGTCATGGGATTCTTTTGTTGTTGCAAATTGAAAGCTTTTCGTAACATGTCATTAAAAAGTAACCGCTTCATTTTCAATCAAGAGAAATTGCATTTTTCCTTCTTTTCTACCTACGCCCGGACGTTTTGAGCGTTCAAGTCAGGTTTGCTTTGAAGCTGTTATTGGGACGAAATATTCCTTAATTATCATGTTTCCTTCGCAAAACTAATGGTTTTTTTTAACTATGCGTAACTATTAGCTCTTCTCGATTCACCAATGGCGTGGCGATTAATGGATGAAACTTTGCTTGCATCGGGGGTGTGATATCCAAGCCAAGGTATCCATAGCTTCCTGTTTTTGAATGGCATATTATGAATAGTCACTGATAGATCATACTTAACGAAAAATTTGTTTTGAACATTAATTATTAGTTAGAAAATATATGTTGGATCTAGTGACAATTAAACCAAGTTTTCAATTTTATTATTTGTGCCCGGGAAGGCAAACTTGCTCAGCACAACTGACAAAAATCTTGGATATATTGTATAAATTATTTGGAGAGAATATGGCTGTTTAAGTTTTTTTTTAATCCGGCTCCGAGAGATTCGATGTAACCGATCAAACGATCTTTTCGCACGAATGTGTTCGACGCGGACACGAACGAAAGTGAAACTTGAATTTAGTGTGAATTTTATGGGGATGTGTCGGACTTTTATGTCCGAAAAGCGAATTCACAACGAAATAAATGTAAAATTATTGATGAAACGGAGAAAGTTTCAGAGAAAGTGTGGCAGTTTCACTTCACGAGAGTACTGCATTAGAGTTCAAATGCAAATTCTTTGAAGTTGTATTTGGCCATTCGAAATCTCAAAACGCAAAATAGAATAAAATGAAACTGAGAAGAGATGAAGAAATTGAGAGAGTCCCTCATTCAAGTGCTACGTCCCGAGAATGCCCCGGGTGTCTTAGAATGTGGGTCACCGATAACTCTTAATACTTGATTTCATTCGGCACCCTTCAATCACACCAACGGACCTCGGACCCCCAGGACTAGGCGGAGTATATTGCGTGAGCACTGAGCGACGGTTGCATGTTTCTCATCTCTGCGACTCCCCTTCATGCACATGATAAGCTCGTGTTTCCCAACTCTTATGTTCACCCTGTGGCGAGGACATCACGAGGAATTTGGGGGGTATATTCTGAAAGAGGGTTGGAAAAAATAAGTATCAGACCTCGCAAGACCTCAGGAGAGTGTAAGTCTTGAAAATTAACGGCTAAAAAGAGTCGGGAGATTTTGAGAACTATGCATTCAAACATTTTTCTAATTTATTTAGAATAATAAATTATTTATTATTATAATATATCATTTTATAAATTATTTTTAATCATTTTACAAGGATTATTTATTATTTTAAAATACCTTGAGAATTTTAAAGTTTTCAGTGATAATAATTTTTAAAATAATAACAATGAGTTAAGAATATTTTGTGAGATAAAAATGAATATGCCAAGTTGAATGGATTTATTACTTTAAAACCCATAACTTTGTGAGTGTCCTTTGCTATAATCTTTCCAATTTAATATGAAATGACCTAAACCCGACCTTTACCACTGTTTTGATGTTCCTCTCTACTTTTTAAATTATATAATAATTTCACTTGACGAGAATAATTGTTTATGAGCATCATTTATCGACTGTACTAAAAGAATACCAAACTGTACTATAAGCAATTAACTAAACGTAAAATGATTTAGATGAGGATGTCCTGCAAGCAATATTTATTTAACCGAATGCTAAAATATGCATAGTAATTAAAAGACAATTTTGAATTTTATACCTGAATTCCGCAAGTTGAATAGTCTTATGGCTTGCTGATTTCACTCTTTGGAGAAGGTCGGGGACGAATTCATTACCATTTGAAGTGTTCTCAAAGCCATACATGCTGATAAGGGTTGCAAATGTCTCTAGTAAAAAGGAAATGAAGACCCTCTGGTAGAGGGAGGCAAGTTTAATTTGTGAACTACAAACCGTCCGTATTGATGCATCCCCCCTAAAACACAACTCTACATTTTGGACATTATTTCCCAAATACGACACAAAATTCGACCCCTCCGGATTTTCAACAGTTATCGAGGAGTATAAGAAATCAACTCAGATTCGCATGATAATATTTTAATTTTTTTTCCGCATCAGGCGTACGTATCCTGTGCGTTGGGCATCCCTCAAGTGGGCTACGTCATGATGTGCTTCGGCGTCGACGCCATCTGCTCGGTGCTCTTCGGTTCGGCAATGAAATTCGTGGGGCGCAGTCCGCTGATGGGCCTAGGTGCTATGGCGCACGCCTCCCTCTTGGCCGTGCTGTTCCTGTGGCGACCGCACCCGGACGCGCCCTACGTCTTCTTCGCCATTTCGGGACTATGGGGCATCGGAGACGCCGTGTGGCAGACGCAGGTCAACGGTGAGTGCACACGAGCGAAGGGAAATATTTCTGTTCATGACAATGGCGATATTCATAGTGGAATAAACTTGGCTTGTGTGAAATGAGACGAAAAATGATGATAATAATACTCATGGTTTTGCTATAGCTTAATGAGATTAATTGTTGTACTTACATGATAAAATTGTTAATATATTGCAACCATTTCAGAGAGTAAAAATCATTCGCCTTGACCGGGATTCGAACCCGGATCCCGGTCAAGGCGAATGATTTTTACTCTCTGAAATGGTTGCAATATAATGCACACATAGCGGGTGACTCCGTTAAAGTTACTGTTACAGTTTCTTGAAAATTGTTAATGATACCCTGGTCTTTTCCGCTATGAATGTCGTAAATATTAAAAAAATAACGCCTAAATTTGATAATTTTAGTAGATACGATTGTTTCTCAGTGCCTGTATTTTCTTTTTTTTAAATTTTATTCCGGCGGTCATTGACTTATTAAATTCAGAAAGTATGCTCTCGAGATAACCATTGGAATATTTTCGCCTTAAACATGGTGGTCAATATTTTCAGTATACGAGTATCATACAGGGTTCGTCCGGAAAATATGTGTCATTGTCTCATTGTCTTTTTTGACAAAAGGAGAGTCGTCCATTACGAATTTGTACCTGAATGACAAACTGTAAATGCTGCATTTTACGTCCAAGTGCTCGACAGGCTTCGAAAACGAGTCGCCCGCGTCCGGCCAGCGATTAAAAACATCTGGCGGCTGAATCACGACAATGCGCCGTCTCACACCGCACTTGTCGTGTCGGACTTCTTGGCCAAGCACGGCGTGGCAACGCTGCCGCACCCGCCCTACAGCCCGGACTTGGCACCACCGGACTTCTTTCTGTTCCCGAAGATAAAGAGGAGTCATGGAACGCGATACGGGACTTTGGACGCTGTCAAAGAGGCCGTGACGACGTGTCTTCGAGAGGTTCTCGATGATGCCTTCGCGGGAGCGTTCCAGGAATGGGAACGCCGCTGGAACAAGTGTATCGACTCACAAGGGTCCTATTTTGAGGAATATTAGCTTAAGATATGTAAAAGTGTAATACATTTTTTTTTCCTGAGCTCAGTACACTTATTTGCCGGACGAACCCTGTAGGCTAAGGAAGAGGTTCACATTGATAGCATCCCGGAGAGCAGAATTGGAAACTTGGGAATCCAAAGTGGCCACTCTTGGAATATACTGAATCTAGGTACCTCGGTCAACTTAATTTTCCTATGCATTTTGGATATGATAAAAGAGAATTAAGTCTATGAAGCCTATTCTAATCCGTCATCTTTCTACAAGCTGAAAACATGCTTTATTTACCCGGTGAAAGTCTTGTGAACTATTATGCAGACGGGGAACGCGGACGCAGAATAATGGACGTAAAACATGTTT